>CALZFC010000057.1:1580000-1762500 GCA_945643635.1 Allodiplogaster sudhausi
AAGCGTAATTCCTAACGCTTTCAACCCCAACTATATGGCCAAAACACGTTCTCAACGCTTTATTTTCTTGTGTGTTGTTGTACATACTCTTCTAAGCCACATTGCCATTGATTCATTATCCACTTCTGAATCGCTGAGCTCAAGGCGAAGATAACTTCTTTCTTTTCTTTGAGGGATATCGCAAAGTGCGAAAACATCACAATTTTTTTTTATTATAAGGGCAGTATCCCACGCTTTTCTCGCGTCTTCTCTGTTGCCTATGAATCAAAAAAATTTTAGAGTGGGCTCAAATATCATTGTGCCATATTATGACTAACTTATGTAGGCGAAATGCAATCTTTTCATCTCCTCTTTTTTAAATTTGTTTCCATTTCATTAGAATGCGTACGAGCGTTTGCAATTGAGTAAAAAATTGTAAAGGAAAATCAATAAATTACAGCTCAAGATGGAAAGAAATAAAGAGCGAATATTTATAAATATATATATATATATATATATATATATATAATATTTTCAGATGTACATTTCGTTTCATCACTAACACTCGCAACAACAACAAGAACAGCAGCAGCAAAACCAACTACTGCGAAGAAGTCTAATAGTCTTCTCCTTTCGCTCGATGCCTCCACGATGACAATAATGCGCAAAGTGTATATCATATGCAACTATAGTGCCGAAACGAATCAGCTATTCAAAAAGCTCCCTTTTAGCATCGCAAAAATCTTACTAATCAATATATATATATATTTTACATTTATTCTGTCTAAACATTATTTATTTTGTCTGATCCTCAAATACAAAAAAAAGAAAAGAAGAAACTTTTCTCAAGCTTTGTTTTTTTTCTTATTGCACCCTGTTCTAATCGTATAGTTGCAAATACATGTGTTTACTTCTCTCTTTTTTCTTTTGCTACTGACAGCATCATATTGCCGTGTTGTTTCCGCGTTTCTTTTCAATTATATCTTCTATCTATTTGTATAAGATTTGTGCAGAAGGATGAAAATCGGAGCTTTGGTTTAATATATATGTATGTTGATTTGTTTTGTTTCCAAATTCCGCACTATTTTTTAACTTCCATGAAGCGAACAAGAAGAAAGGAGCAAACAATTTGCGATGAATAAAGGAGCGAGATGGTGTTGCCACATGGGAAGCGTGCATACAATTGCAAATGTAAGTATGTATGTACATGTACGTTGATCAGTGCTGTATGAAATCTTCTTTGATCATTGATCATTGCGAGATGAGATCTGCCTAAATATGTTGTTTGTGGTCAGCGAAAAACCACCAGACTACAAACCGCATACAATTAAATGACATTTTCCAAATTTTGAACCATACAAGAAAAAAAGCAAGCAGACTTTCTTGCCCAATAAATTCAGGCAAAGGAAGGTGAGCAAACACTTCTACTATTTTACTGGTCGGTCTTCTCTCAACTTATTTGGAACATCTTTATTGTTAATCAACTGTGCTGTTTTTTCTCGAAAAATCCTTTTCAAAACTCTTAAAAAAGATATATTGTCTGTAAGATACTCTGTCGTTATTGAGACTTTCCCTGATATCACAATAAAAGCCTCACAAAAGTACGAGCTTTTTCGCTCCAAAATATTCAGAGAAGAGAGCCTCGAATCGAAGAAAAAAACATGAACTATCCATTAATTTTCGAAAAAAAATTTCAAATCTTTTGCTCTTTTTATTCAATATTCTGCTAAAAACAGTAAATATTGCCAATAAAAATCTCTATAGAAACGTATAGAATCAAATTCTTTAAATCGAAATGTATGTACGTTAATGCGTCGACGACAAATCAAACCCAAATGAAATCTGTCTCAATATGTTGCTTTGTGGTGAATGAAAACCACCAGACTGCAAGCAGCACACAACTCAGTCGTAATTGGCGCGATGTTACCAAATAAAAAAAATTAACGCCATTAAAAAAGCAGAAGCTTTTCCCTCCATTGATATTCACGGAATAGAGCGAGAATAAAAAAAAAACGAATTTTTACTACTTTTAATGACCGGTCATCTCACAACGTCTTTATGTCATCTTTCCTTATAAACTGTTCTCACAAAACTTTTTTCAAACCCTCTTTCTTACCGCTTTCTAGCCGCAGTTGTAGACGTTATTTCATTCGCTTTGTCATGTTAAAAAAATATTATTCAATCTACATATAAAAAAAAACTTTGGTTGATAATTTGTCAAAAAAAAAAGAGAAGTGTGCCTGCAACTATTTAAAAAATGCTCTTCGAAAGCTTCTACTTTTATATAAAAAGTCTAACCATCAAAAATTACCGTATTTTAGCTTGATCTTACTAATAAATACTGGATAGCCATAGAATTAGAGCTAGGAATAACAATGGTAAAGCAGTTGGGGTACTTTCTTTTCCATACACATCTTTATTTGTGCGCATGCAGCATATTTAGTATAATTTGGTTCATCATAGTACCTTGTTAATTTTATTTGACGATATATTACTCATATCATTGCTTGACCGTCTCCCATCGAGATATTTACACTGAATACCGAAACTCCGCGAAGCCTCTTGCGTGATCCCGTCCAAAATATTTTGAGGGATAGTTCTCTTTTCCTGCTTGCGCATCTGAGTAGAATTTCCTTCACTCTTATTGCTGCTGCACTTTTGTAGCAACCTGAATAACGAACATAACTGGTTAATTATATTTGTTTATATACATCATTTTTTGTGCAGTGAACCTACTTGATCACTCCGTAGAGGCAATCGTATAGCAATAAAGGTTTGCAAAGAAATTAAAAAAAGAAATGCAAAACTACATGAATACTTTTGATCTATTATTTTAAAATAAAAGAACTCGATTTTTTGCGTCTTGAGGATATCTCTCTCAAACTCTCTCTCAAAAAAAAATTATTAGGATCACTTTAAAGTTCGACAAGCTGTAAGAGTAACCAGCTTGTTATGCTCGGGTGCGTGCGGCTATCATTGCCATACAGGCGTTGTTGCCAACGCGAGCGAACGTCACGATGAGGCAGCAGACGAAGAGAAGAGTACAATGGAGGGCAACGTCGCCATTCTTCCTCCTTTAAGAGAGAGCCTCTCAGTAAGGCTCCAGTAGGCATTGCCCAAGATGCAAGATGGCGGATTCTCAACGTTTGGATCCGCGGCAACTCAATTCAATTCCCCATATAAAGGAGATAACATAAATACAAATAGTTAAGATTCAAGTTGGTTCTGGGTCAGGCAATGGAAAAAATAGATAAAAGAAAAACAAAATCTAGGGCAGACCAGTATGGACCTCTCCTTGAGTCTTACAGAGAGGCTCTCTCTTACAATTAATCTTTCCTCCTCATTATCCACAATGCGGCGACAAGAACAAACTGACAGTGAGAGGGGAAACACGTTTTCAGCAAGTCCGATTGACTTTGGGAGGGGGGGGGGAAGGGAGGGGGCGAGGACAGATTGAATATTAGACAGGCGAATATTTTCTTCTCTCGTATTATTGTTAAAGGAGCCTGCAACAAAATCTTGAACTGGCGCCTTTTCTGACAAGAGCGAGAGAGAGCGAGAGAAAGTATAGAAAAAAACAATATATGTATGCTCTATGCTAAAGTTTTATTTCATGTTAATTTCTAACAAAATAAAAATAAAAATACTTTAGCAAGTTCAAATTAAAAAAAAATTTAGTTCGAATGGAAAGAAGAAGAAGAAGAACATGATAAAGAAGAAGGAAAAGAAGAAAGAGCGAAACGCACCGTATTTCCTATCTCGATCTCCTCTCCCTCGGACACACAAACAGCAGCCGAAGCGAGCGCACTGTTTTTGCCAGCCCAAGTTGGAATGCGCTTTGAGCTGCGCAGAAGAAGAATGAAAGCTGCAGGTTTTGATGGCCGAGGAAGAGAGAATAAACTTTCCTCATCGATATAGATGAAAATGTATCGATGCATGTACACGGCGAATTCACTCGTTATAATGTGTGAATTACCCGAACTTGGATATACTTAAAAACATTGTAAATTTTCTGTTTTGCGTAGCCATAAATTTATGATACATTTTAAATTCATATTTTAGCTAAGTGAATGGTGGCTATGGGATGACATGTATTATTACTATTATATGCAATAACTCGCTGCCAGCAAAAGTCCGCGCAAAAGAATATCTGTTGCCTCTGACATCAATGGTATTGACTGAGCGTTTATATATATATATATTTCTCATTATTTGTAGGCCAAATAGTGTACCCGGCTTGCATCACGCATCAACTTCATTCGCCAGGTGGTTTTGTCGTTCCAAAGCCTGCCTTACTATTCCTTTATGTGCACAGCGTGTTCGTCCGTCTGTTTCCAATATCTTACTAAATGCATGCCTGAAGCAGAGATCACACACCTGTGCTGAAGTGAGGAGCGTCGACTATTATTTATACTTGATAGAGAAGGGGAGTATATATATATATATATATATATTTAAGTTGAAAATATTTAATATTATCTTGCAGCCACTTCATCTTTTGCTAAGACTCCCAAATTAGATTCAGCAGCGCTGTGAGAGGCGTAAATTCATTCAAAAGTCAATATGTGAACTACGGTATCGAGCAGGATTACTCAACATGGATTTTTTTACACTCGCAAGTTATTATTTCTTTGTTTTTTTTTTTAAATATTTTTCTACAAACATATATGTACAAATAGAACGATGCAACTATGTAAATATACGTAACTAATTAACACCAAGAAATATAATTCCGTGGCATTCACGGAATGCACAAGCGCCTTGGCACTACAAAGCGACTGCTTTACTACAAATGCAAAACATTGGAGGAGTCAAGAATTGTGTTGTCGAGTGTGTCAACTCATCGTAAGCCATTCGCATGGCGTGGCGACAAATTTGGCTGCCCTGCAAGGGAGACAGCGGACAATATAGTCGTTGCGTCACTCTCAGATGAGACGGGTCTTGTGCACAAGCATGGAAGCCTAACAGCCATGCAGCAGAGCAGAGTTAGTAGTTTCTTCATCAAATCTCTGCAAACACATCTACTTCATTATATTTATTCGTGAGCGACCTGCTGCCCGTTCCCCTCCCCTTTCCCCTTAATCACACTTGCTGACACGACACTATTAATTACTTTTAATGTCGTCATATCTTAATGATGTATGAATAAATAAATAAATAAATGTATTCTTGTAGTTTGTAATAGGGGTGTATAGGAATTGTGAATTCCGAATTCTGACCTTTTTTCTCTCCCGAATTCCGAATTCCGTCTTGAAAATTGTTATTTAGAGATACATCGCTGGTTTTTACTCGAAGAAATAAACCTGAGAGCTCTTTGGTAAGCAGCCGAACGCCAGAGCAAAACGAGCGAGTAGGCGAGAGAATGCGTCGAGATCACGCACATTGCCGCCCATATAATCTCTATAAAGGGAGCAATCAAATTCTAAATACATTACAAGGTTTCTCTAACTATGACAAGTATATGAGCGTCTACCAGAGGCATGTCAGGTCGTCGATTATTTTCCAGGTTTCCGTTTTCCCCTAGTGGTGTTGTTGGATCTCCTATGTCGATTGAGTTAAAGAAGGACGCTCACCGAAAAGTCGTTCACGAGATATGAGACATTTTACGTATTTTCGAATAGTTTTCAGCATATAGATAAAGGATATGCACATGAAAGACCACAAAAAAGTTTCACATTCAAGTATATGTACTTGAAAGTGCAACTTTTGAATCAAATTCATATTGGTGTCTCAGTGCACAAATGTGGTGTACACAGTAACTAGGGTACATTTACCATCGCGGGAAGATAAAATTTACAAAGACATCGCGACTTTGACATTTTAGTGAGCTTAATAAAGTTTTTGTGTTAGCTTTTCTGTAAAAACTTTTACAGAGAACAAAACAACATTAAAATAGTCAATCAGAATTGACATCCCGCTTTGGAAAAAAAAACATGCATTTGGCCACAAGTGTACCGTACAACTTAGTTTGCATCGATGAGCTTCCATTCGAGATTTTTGCATGCTTGAACGCATATTAGTAAATTTTCGGTGATCGCCCTTCTTTAAAGGAGGACGATCATCGAATAAGATCTCTTGCTACTTTTGCACTCACTTTCTTTTTTTAATTGTTGACGAAAACTCAGTTGAAAAAACTCAGGAAAATGACAAATATTCAAAAGACGAAAACTCAGTACTCCAATTTTTCTACGTTTTAGAAATTTAAAACAATTTTGCTAACCTATTTGCTTTCGATACAACGCCATGTACGAGAGCAATATAACAATAGGTCCGATAAGAAAAACTGAAGGTATCAACATCTGAAAAAAGTCATTAGGCAAAAGCGCACACCTTGACATTCTCACTTGATCAATAAATTCTTCCCACCTTCTCTAAACTCGTACAATCAGAACTGTCCGTCTTTCTCATTTTCCTTTTTACTCACAGTCATTTTTCTTCTAGCATTTTTCAGCATTCACTAGCGCTCGCAAGTCTGTTTTATCTCGTTACTGCATTCCACTGCATTCTCAACCTATGCAACTCTCGGTTACTTGTTAAGAAAGTTGGCAACGTGCCAAGAACGGATAAAACCTGAAAAAGAACGGATAGCATCATATGCCGATGGAACGCCCGTGTTCGCTCGCTCATTGTGTCCGTAAATTTGCGCAGAGTGTAAAAGAAATGAATGGAAACGATGCCCCCGACGATGATCGCGACGAATACGATCTGTTATAAAGGTCTTAATTTGCAATGCTGTAAGGTCATATTTTTCAATGTTGTAAGAGTCTTATCCTGCAATGCTGTAATAGTTTTATCTTGCAAAATGCCGTATGGTTCTTATCTCGCTCAACTATTATAGCTACCTGAACACTTTCAATGAACTCGCACTAATTTCAGACACCAACCTCATCCTCGAAGTCGTCTACAAAATACAGTACCATTTAATTCTTGTTTAATTCCGTTCGAGAATTTAGCCGAGTTATCGCTCATCTTGTTTTGAAGATTACTGTTCGGTTTCTCGAACAGAATTTTTTTTGAAAAAAAAATTAATTAAACTATGATGTGTTTTGTAAAGAAAGTTCAGTTGTATTGGTGAGACAATTTTAATAAACAAAATTGAAAAAAAAATTCTTTAGTGCAACACCCAATAAGGCAGTAGTGCTCCAATGTTCTGAAAATCTCTTGACTTTGCATCTGTCAAAAATAAGAAGGACATCAGAGCAAACGAGTCGACTTCGTAGTGGAACGATAGAGCGAACGAAACGGGCGCTGCAGCGACATGTGGCGCAAGTTCCGGGTACTCCTAAAGTTTGCTTTGGAAAACATAAGAAACCACACTTTTTCAACTCAAAAATTAGGCGAGATTTATAGTCAACGCATCCATTCACACTCTTATTTTCGGAAGTCGCAACTCGCCTTGGACGTGTGCCAAATAATTGCATAGATCATGAATGCGGAGAGTGTAAGTGAGAAGGCGGTCACCGTGTGCATGAACACGCTAACGATCATCTCCAACTCCGCGTATGGAAGGATCGGCGGCGTTGACGACATCCTACTGAAGAATTATGTTTCGAAACAAAGTTTAAACATGCCACTCTTTTAAAAACCTCTCTTACAGAGATCAAGGGATAAAGTGATAGGATCGACGAAGTGTTTCAAGTCCATGACTGAAGACAATTAACTTTGCTAACAACAAAGCCTCTCAAAGAGGCGTGAGCAAGATCAGCTATTAGTCAAAGAAGTATTGACAAAACAAAATTGGCGTCTCTCCAGAGCAAAGAAGACACATGCGAATGGCGGGACTTTGCGTGGGAAATTTCTTTATGAACTCAAGCAGTCACCATGGAGAGTGAAAACATGCACAAAGTGAAAGATCTGTGCATATGTAGGAACAAACGATAGATATGTAGAGCAGGTGACACTTTAGTACAATGTAAATTTGACGAAATATAATAATGTCAATTTCACCTTTGCACAGCTGTCCTCATAAACATCATTTGCATTTGACATTTGCCTCATGATGGGCATGGTTTTCGCTGAAAAGTGTTGTTCTTTAATTTCGAGTTTGGTGTCAGAATATAGTACTGAAATTAACTGGCCGATCTTTCAGAGTTCCCGCACCGGTTTTGGCCTTTCCAATAACAAAAAAAAGAATATGCTTTTTAGAGACCTTTATGTTTCAAAATTAATTAAAGTCGCGCTGAGTTGTGTGCTACTTGAAGTCTGGTGGTGTTCTCTGACGACAAATGAGCATATTTAGGCACATTTCATCTTGGATTGATTTGGTGGCAGTACATAGTAGTACTGAAAATAAAATGTACATACATTTCGATTGAAAGAGTAAAGTTTACAGAAAAAATGTTCCTGTAGAGATTGTTGTATGGCAAGAAACCCTCGGAGGTACATATAATGCCATTCCCTTTTGGCAGAACCTCTTATCACCCCCGTTTCCCCTATTCCAGGATCGTCTCTGGCTCTCGTCGCCCACGCCATCGGAGTGCACTGCAGACGCTCCCTTTCTACTCGTACATATGTCTCTTGCTTCCTCCAGCCGAAGCAGTGGGATGTCACGGTAGCAGTTTCGGCATCCCAAATAGAAGCACGGGCTTTAATGGATGCAAAGTTATGCTCGATTAGGCTTCCATAATATTGCGACTTTCTGGCGCTGAAATGTGCAAGTTCCATCTCGCAAACCACGCAACAATCTCATTGTGATCTGGCGAGTTGTCGAATCCCTTCAGGGCGCATATTATAGGTGAGCCAGCCACCATCTGTGGATACGTCTTCGACGGGCATCTTAAGGTATTAGTTTTAAATTTAATTTAAATCCGAACTCTTTTTTTATTCTTTGGTCGTGAAACACGAATTTCGCTGGTTTACATATTTCCCATGTACTGACCGTCTTATAGAATTTGATGGCCTTGGAGTTGTCACGATGCACGCGCCACTCGAGTTTCGGTGAGCCCACAACCTCAGCGTACTGGAAAGAGCGAAGAGATTGAAAGGTGGTAAATAAGACGATTCTCGGGTGCGCACATTTTGACTACTCGACGAGGTGTTTCCATGTGTATCTCATGTGCATTCCCGTTAATTTAAATCCATGCTATTTGCTTTATATTTATTCAAAATACGCCCACAGTGTAATTAAGCAACCATGAACATTTCATTAAGATCTTCCCATCTTTAAGAAAACTTTGTGGCCAAAAAGCATGAATTCCGAGTTTTTATGAGATATGCGCGCGACTGTATTCATTTTAAGTGTAATTTTAAAAGAGAAAAAAAAAAAGAAACCTGCGCCATCGCGCGCCAGAGTTTCTTCCCGTAGCCGCCACGACGGTACTCTTGGAGAACGAAGATATCCTCCATGTTGAGGTACTACGAGAGGAAGGATTTTTTTTTGATAATATGTGTTCAATTTTATTTCATTTAATATTCATTTTAACAGTCGTTTAGTATATTTATTGAAAGTTTAAAAAAAACATTGTATATTTAAACTATTCACTACTGACCTCGCCGGCCCATGTCGAGTAGGCGAAGCTGAAGATGACCATGCCGATGGCGGTGCCCTTTAAATTTGTCGTATCTACATACGCTTCAAGTTTAAAAGTTTATTCCACAATCAGGGACTTGGCCCGGTGGGTAAAGGCAGGATCAAAGGCATCGGGATTGATAACTGCGGTTCGCATCCAAGTAGTGGACAGATTTCGGACGAATTGGTCGCGCCATATATAAACGACAATTTGCGATAATTACAAGTAAGGTTTTCCCTCGCCAACCTCAAGTTCTAGCAGGAATGCACCGACGATACCGCGCTCCATGGCGCGTCTAAGTTGCTTCGACGTCGTGTGCAAATCGTCCGGAGACTCGTGGTACGCGACCAGGTCCTGTACATAATGGTATTGTTGAGTTGTTAAAAAAATTATAAATAAATAAATCCATATTAAAGAGGCAGGCAACTCAGCTGTACGCGACCAGGTCCTGTGAATAATGGTATTGTTGAGTTATATTACTATACAGAAGTGGTAAATGGCCCTCACATTTTGGGCCGGCCCGGAGGTCTCGGCCCGGCCGGCCTGGCCAATTTTGCGGGCCCTTTAATTATGGGCCAGCCCGAAGGCCCGTTAGAGCCCGCTTTTCAAAAATTAGGGTAAAAAAAATTCCGATGCAACTCAACTATTATCATTTTTAAATATCCTAACAATTGTACTCACGGCTCATTAGATGACAAGCAGAGAGCAATATCGCTGTTGGGAATTAAAAAATTTCCAGATTGCGATTTTGGCAAGTTTAAATACATTTTCATTGGAAGATATTTCTTCCTTATTTATATATTTTTAGAAGAGCTACTAATTTGTGATTAATCGACCTGAAGGAGTTTGAAGAGCACTTCAGCGTCGTCGACTGTCGCTTTTCTGATCGTTGCCATTGCCGAAGTATAAAGTTGATTGGTGGAATACTTCTGAAAGTAATTCATTAGTTCGCTTTTCATATGATCGTGTCTATGAAAGCGATGCGGACAAAGTTATTGGATGTAATACGCTGGTGTTCGGTTACAAGGTTTGAATGGTGGAGAAGGATGAAAGAGACGGCTAATAGTGAGACAATTTTAAAAGATTGTCATTGAATATATTTACATATAAAGAAGACAGCTTACAATAAGACTCTGTCCCTTTGCTCCCGAGCACGTACTCGCTACGTGGCGGAAGCGATCAATGGGCCAGGGAATGAGCACTCTTTCTCTCTTTCTCTCGCTTTTCTCTCTCTCTCTCTCTCTCTCTTTCTACCCCTTCCTCTATCCCTTTTTTATCTCTCCCAAGTGAAGCAAAAATGAGAACAGTACATACAAGTAAAAATCATTCGTTAAAACTCAAACGAGACTATGACTTGATAAAAAAAAACTATGCATTACGGAACAATCTTCTCTCAGAGAATGCTCTGCTGAAAGATTCTTGCTATGCAAACAGATCACTGATAAGAGAAGACGAAATGGAAATGTAAGAGAACCCGTTTAAACAACGGAAAATGCCAGAGCAGAATGTCGTAACGAGAAAACTTTGGGGCGGGGCTTTGTGCTTCCTCATTCTTTCATTATCACTCTAAACTAGACTTCTATTTCTTCACCCGTCGTCTGCGTCATCCTTTAAAGTCACAATCAGCCCAGCCATTACACCAAGGAGATAATGCTCAGCGAAAGGTTGTACTTTTGAAATGCTGATTCATGGCCAAAGAAACGTGCTCTACCGCTCCACTTATCTGAGCTATTGATCATAGCTTTTCTTTGACTCTGTACAATGAGCCATGAGAACATATTGAAGCAAGTTTGGGCTATGGCCATTCTTCAAAAGTGCAGCTATCTCTCTCTCATGAAGGATCGAAACAGAAAGCGAGTTTTTTTTGACAATTTTGAAGCATGCGTCGAAGACCTTAAGCTACTACTATAAACAGTTAGATGCGAGTATCGAATCATGTGAAATGATATAAACTAGTACCTGTATTCGTTGAATTCACACAGCGATGTTAAGCAGCAAGAATAAACAGCGCATACCGTATTTTCTCTATTAGTGCCCCCGGGGGCACTATTTTTCAATCCCCTTACGAGAGGGGGGCACTATTAGAGGGGGGGGTTCTATTAGAGGGAGGGGTACTATTTTTCAATGTGATTGACTAAAAGTTTGATAACAACATTTTATTCACAAAAACGAAGAATTATAGCACTTCTTCAACGGAATCATCACTGGAATATCAGTTTTACCTTAGATTCTGAATGAATTTGCAATCAGTTCATCGGTAAGAGCATCCCATACCTAAGCATGGATTCCAGAAACTTCGCTATTAGACAATAAGGGGGGGCACTATTGGAGGGGGGTTCTATTAGAGGGAGGGGTACTATTTTTCAATACCTTTGCGAGAGGGGGGGCACTATTAGAGGGGGGTTCTAATAGAGGGAGGGGCACTAATAGAGAAAATACGGTATCTGTAAACATTTAAATATCTTCTTCCGCTGTTGAAAATTTTCGCTTTTCAGTGTGCTCAGGTTACTGACATGAGGCAAATCTCGCGATATCTCTATCATCAACAGCTACTCTTCCGGTGTACGCCCGTACAATCACATTTAGCCTAATTCTGATTTTGTTACCATCGTCAGGCAACAAAATGAGGCGCCGTCCTGAATGTGATGAGCAAAGTAGATATGATTTCACTTCTCCATCCACGAACAGAATAGGCGAAGAAGCAGAGGGTATTGACGCGGCTAATTGTGAAAGCTTTTTATTCAACAGGTGTATAGGGCTTGGTCGATTGGGGAGATAATAGCGTTAGAATGTATGTCTTGAAGGTTAGATGAGAGGGGAAAAATGCAATACAAATGGTAAGCATTCTGTATCCATTCTCAAGGTATGTTTGCCGCACTCTCCGGGATCGCGCAGAATATTTTCACGTCCTTTTCAGGCAGCTGCTTGCCGTTGGCGGAGTCGAGGGCCCAGTAGGGTTCCTCTCCGAGGTCGCTGCATCGGATTAGTTTGCCTTTGCCCTGGCCGCTCGGAGTGCCGTCCTGAATGTGACGAGCAAAGAAGGTATGATTTCAATTATCCTTTAAGAATCCACGTACAGAATAGACGAGAACAGTTTCGTTGATCTTGCCGCCGCCGCACATCCATGTAAATCTGACGTGAATGGGGTTGGATGCTTGGAACTTGTTTAAGGATGGGTGAATTGTTATGAAATTTTCAGAGTTGCTTCTTTATAATCCCGAACTTTTAGTAGCATATTATAGGTTTCATCGATTAAATAATGAACGAGAAAAAAAATCACAAATTAAATTAACTGGATTGTACGTTTAGACATGTTGGATAAAATAATTTTTTTCTACAATCGTCGGGTTAATTTTATGATATAGAAAAATGGTTTAGTTGCATTGTTAAATATCCCAGCAACAGATTTTTATTGTGATTTAATCCTAGGCTGCTACTGTACTGGTCAAAAGGTTAAGATATTTTAGTTTTTCATGAATATTTTCTTGTCATACTATCTGCGCTGTGCCTATACCTTGAAATGAATTACAAAACGTACACGTCCTGCACGAGATTGGTGTAGTGGCTTTCAAAGTCACCGCATTATCGGCGTAATCGTAGATCTCATATTCACCACTGAGACGTCGTGGAATCAGAGTCAAACTAAGATAAAGGTTGGAACGGTTGTTATGATCCAACCCCTGTAAATGAGTTACGACTTCAGCACGTTCGCTCGAAAGTCGCTTTGAAAAGAAATATGTGTGTCTGGAAGCAGAACCTCGCCCTTCTGCGCATAAAAGTAGCCTGAGGGCTGTGGACATGCGTATCGTTTGTGACCATCGACGGTGCAATAGTGGACAGCAGTAGCGTCTGATTGGACGCTATCATTTTTAGGGCGGAGCGGCTTGAGTGACTCTGTGAACTCGTCAGGATCGTCTGCACATGCTAAAAGGAAGAAATAATCCATTTTGGGAAAATTGGTTACAAATAGAGACAAAGCGCGTTGTCTGGTCAGAGCAACACAGTCAAAGGTGAACACGAACCAAGCGGTGTCTTGCCGCAGGTGATCTTAATGCCTTCTCCATGGTAGAGCCGTGTATCGTCGTCGCTCCTCCAGAAACCAGCAGACGTGCAAGTAAGTGAGCCAACGTGCTCGTAGAACTCACGCGGTGCCTGCCAAATGGGAGATTTGTCATTATGCATATACTTAACATTCCCTATTAACTAACCCTGAAAAAATTAGTCCTTTCTTTCAAACAATTACAATTCGCCGAAATTCATCGGAAGTATCCATAAATATAACTAAGTAATAATTGAGTTTTGTTTACCGATCCCGATCTAATGACGTAGAGCGAATGATTTTTTTGCTCGTCGCAACCAATGAAGTTACCGGTGTTGTTAGGGAGTTCCAACTCGTATAGGGACTCGCCGGCGGGATCGACTTTTGCGGGAAGTGGAACTTGGCATCCTGCTAGACGGTGTAATCAATAAGCTCGGACGGGAACATAGGCAAAATGTCAAAAGGGCTGAGGCTCTAAAGAAATCATCCTCTCAGATTTTGCTTAAAATTATATGCAGTTAAATTCGGACCCGGAGAGTCCATGGGGATGGGATTTTGATGTAATGAAAAGTTGAAGAACTGGACTCATTGCATTACATACTAAGCAAACAGTTTTGCATGTATCGCATAGAGAGTTAAAGTATCTTTCGAATGATACATATATTTAGGATGTTTCATTTCATGTGCAACTGTGAAAACCGGCCCTGAATCGCGGAGTAACGTAGTACATGTTTCATTCGAATATCGATTTTCTATGCGTCTAGTGATATTTTGTTTGTCATCTCTCTTTTCACTTACCAAAACGATTGAGCTCATTAAGCAAAAAAAGGACTTTTCAGCAAATGATTAACGAATTCACTCATCTCCGCAAAGGGAGAACCTAGTTGTCGTGAAGTGCGTTAAATTACATACATAGCTAGAAGTATCATTCTTCAAACGGAAATTAAAGTCTATTTTTGCTACGAATCGAAAAGCGACTCAAAAGCTACAATGCCATCCAATTCACCAGATTCACCACAGATGTTCAGTTCGAATGTTCCAATTCACACTATGAAAATCCGTGATGAATCTGGTGATCATAAGCGATCCCCTCTTCGCGCTCTCCGCGCGAAAGCAAGTGCCGTCTATTTAACTATAATTTGAGGCACACTACCGTCTGAAAGATGTGGAAGTCGCTTTAAAGTAGAGAAATGACATACAGCTCTAAGAATTCGTCAACAAAATAGGAAAAAATTGGGAATTCTTGTGCAATTTGTGATTTCTCTACTTTTATTCGAGTTACTCTTCTTGCATACGGCAGTCTGTATAGGCTTATAGTACTTTCCGGGTCGGAAGTTCAATAGACGGCATAGAGCGCGAAGAAAGGATCCCTTCTGATCCCCCGGAACGCAGGGATTGAGTGTTAGATTTGAGCTGTGCCACCTTATTGTCTGTGCAACGTAGGGAAGTATGAAAGAATTAAGGTTGTAGTTAAGTGTAATATTTGAGTGCTATTTTGTCATATTTCAACTAATTGAGTGATATATTTGAGTCGTCCATCCACATTGCCTGTGTTACGGTGTTTTAGAAGGAAATGTGAGCGAACTAACGTCGCATGGAGCACACGAGCGGAGCCGACTCCGCCGTGTGCGGAGTCGGCTCCGCTCGTGTGCTCCATGCGACGTTAGCTTGGTTCCGTTTTCATCATGCCAGACACCAGTTTTCGAATCGCACTTCAACTCAACTGGCCGATCGATCACATGGAGTGTGCCATTGAGGTAGCCCTGAAGACAGAAGTGTATTGAATAATCAGATCTTAATCTTGAACAATAATATCGTGATCATGAAATAAAAGAAGTGTTGTCAAGACGAGAAATGGCTTGTATTTTGTGCCGAAGAATGGAGGCTTCTCTTCGCTGATGACCAACCACGAGTCCGGAATCGCACAGCGCATGAGATCCGTTGGCGTTGCTCTCTACAGGAATAACGTAATTCTTGAGATGGACGTTATTTGGGATCTGTTCGTAGACAAGAGTCGGCGTTGGACAGGATCCTAGATCATAGAACATTGATCAGATGATCGATATTTGAATCTTATTCATCATGTTTCCAGGCAAATTTCAGAATAGCAATTAGATGTTTGTGCACATACATATGTATGTATGTTTGAATACATTCGGTTTTTTCTCAATTTGATGTCGTTCAACTTGAGCCATTTCCAGACGAATTGTCACTTCTTCGTGCTTCCGGAGGCTCATCAACAATCAACGACAGAATTGTTCAAGAAGCCTGTCTTTATTGCCCGATTGCGATAGCCGCCTTTCTCTTTGGATTCTCAAGTAGATTCTTGCTCTTCTCCTGCTTTAGCATCATTCAACACCACCTGCATGCATGTATAACGTTACATATTCTCTCTTTCACTCTCTCACTCTCTCTCTCTCTCTCGTGCTCTCTCTTTCTCTCTCTCCCGCCCTCTCTTTCTTGCTCTCTCTCTCTCTATCTTGCTGTCTATGTTTCTCCCGCAATATCTCTCTCTTAATCTCTCTCCTTCTCTCTCCCTCTCTCTCACCTTATCTCTCTCTTGCTCTCTCTCTTGCTCTCTCTGTTTCTTCCGCTCTTTCTCTCTCTCTCTTTCATTCTCTCCCGTATCTCTCTCTCTCTCAATATTTTCATAGGCATGGCTGCTCTTCTCTCGCTGTTCCTCCTCCTCCTCGCATCGTCCGCTTTCACCACCGTAGATGGCAATGAGGTATTTATTTATTTTATAATAGCATTTAAATAAAAAAATTAGAATATATAAAAAAAGAGGAATGCAATAATAATAATAATATTATTATTATTATAACGAACACCGTATATTCTATATTAGCGCCATTCCCTTCATTAGAACACCCCTCCCCCTCTAACTGTACCCCTCGCAAATGCCGTTAAATAAGAGTACCCCTCTCTCTTAAAAAGACTACACCCCTCAAACAGTGCCCCTCGTGAGGGTATTGGAAAATAGTCCCCAGGGATACTAAAAGAGAAAATATGGTTAATAAAATCCAACTTTTTCAGCAAGTGAACATCAACATCGAACAGGGTGGCGGTAACGGAGTTGTGGTTGGTCCATAGCTCTCCATCTTATTTTTATTTCTCTAATTCTCGCTATCTTTCCCGTTCTATCTTTGACTCTCCTTTCGTCATTCTGTCCCTCCCTTTCTGTCTCGGCTCTTTCTCTCTCTCTTTCTCTCTTTCTCTCTCTCTGTCTTTCTCTCTCTCTCTCTCTTGCTCTCTCTCTCCTACTTTATCTATCTCTCTCTCTCTCTCATTCTCTCTCCTAGGGCCCCGGTCGTCCTGTGCAGCCTGGCGTCTTGCCCCCCGTCCCTTCCCCGAATAAGACCCAACACGATGAACCCTCGCCCGTCGGTCGCCGACGCAGACGATGAACAAGAAGAATTGACGGCTTCAAGGAATCCATTCAATGCGTCTATTGATCATCCATAAAGATACTGTAAAGCATCAGATTGTCAGATCCAGAACTGGACACAAATGTTTCACTTTTAAACTAGAACACGATTACATTTGAGATTGAAAAGTACTAAAGAATTGTCCAAGCTCAGAATCGAAGAAGTCAGGAAAATCTCATTATTGCCACACAGTCAAATCAACCTTTCACAGATGTTATGGAAGCAAAAAAGTATAAAAATTCATTTAGATATTCGGGAAAAAACATTATTGGTGTTGATCAACACTTTCTTCTTATTCTTGCTTCTTTTATAACGTAATAGTATCTTAATAACGTTGTCTTTATTTACTTCTACTTGAACACTACTCCTCTTTCTTCTTTTGAAATGAGAGCTGGATATAATACGATGGAAAAGCAATATTCTTAGTTGACATCGTTTGATATGCACATTTTAGTTCAAGGATGTGACAGAGTCTAAACATGGGGCTAGTTTGGGAGACGTGTCAGGTCTGCTGTGGCCTTTTATACGCACATCATGGTCATTACTTGGTCGTATGCTCCTTGATCGATGGGCGCCGCTAAAACGTAATGATAGCATCTGATTGACTTTACCGTTCCGGCCTCGCCCGAAGACTGCAAAGAAGGAATGTAAGCTCTGTTTGACTCTTGAGTAGCTGAATTCTCAATAAACGAGGATGGAGAAAAATGAAATTCTTAGAAATAGTGATTATTCTGTACCATAGTGTACGATATGGACTGGGCGGCGTTGACGCATTGCGCGTAGCAAGCACCGGCAGAAGTGACAAACTTGAAGACTGTGTCATCGATCGCTGAGCCGTCTCCAAGGCCATTGTCGTGGCAAGCGCCGCAAGCGAATCGGAGGTCGGTCGAGCATGTTGCCTAAGATTCAAGCGCGCCTTTTTGCCTGACAAATTCGAGAGAGCAATCGACATACAATTAGAGAATACAATTATCAGGAAATTTGAAATAGATAACGATTGTTGACTTTTGTGCTTCTTTACAGAACTTCTTCCTCATTGACGCTAATATAATTTTTTAATTAACCGTAGCAACAGCCTCGTCAAATTCGACGTTCGAAATATCAAAGCTCAATTTAGTTTGCACCTTGCGAATTAGAAGGTGGGTGGTGCATGTACTAAAAAGTTAAAAAAAAGTTGTATCATTATTTAAAAAAAAACCTGCTGAATTCGTGACGAGGATGCCATTAGCGCATGTAGCAGTATATTCGCCGCGATGCGGGTTGAAGAAGTAGCGGATGTCCGCGTAGCTGCCGCCCGCCACGCCCACCAACTCGGCAAGCTTAGCGCATTCCGGGATCGGACGCAGTGGTTCGGTCGCCAACGACAGAACTTTGGAAAAAAAATCGAACTTTGGCCGATATGTTTTATCGTGCACATGAGACATTGCAAACTGATCTTCCGTATTAAAATTTCGTACGATTTAGAACATACCAACTTTTCGTTTCATCAAGGAATCGAAAAAGTGGAATATTATAAATTTAGCGATCGAGAAATCGAGCAAGATTTTAGTCTCCAACATAAAACGTACTATATGCTCAATAGCAGTTTATTATGTCACCACGAACCTGGATTGACGCATAAGAGAAGCAAGCCAGAGGTCGCAGGGCTCGTCATATTGTTCAGCCCGCACACCGGGAATCACGTAATGTGGGTCGGCCAAGTCGTCGAGCCAACCGTCTGAAGCGGGGTATTAATGGTAAAAAATATTTAAAGAAGAAAAACTGGATAAGAAAACAAACAATTGCTACATTTATAGCAAATATTCTGACAAAAAAGAGACGAAAAAATAACAGACGTATTCGATCAGAGTATCATCGTCGACGCACCAGATGTCGCACTTGGTGATTTTTGGCTGATAGCAGAAGGACCCAAAAGGGCAGATGCCATTCCCATCGGATGCTTGAATGACCGGACAAGTGCAATTCACTAAAAAGAGAGTGTATACAATCAAGAATATATTAATTTTTGTTAATAAAATTATTCAAAGAAAAACAACAATCAACATCGTATAGTCTGTATTAGTCTGTATTAGAGGTTGTTGAAGTGGTTTCGGTTGCAGCAGCTTGGAAAATAGCATCGATTATTGTTCCCGCAGTTTTTTTTTTTCGATTTTGACGAGCAATGAAGGGGGGCAAGTACTTAGATTAGACATACATACGTGGACGTCCAAAATACAATCTGAATCTTTTCTACCAGCTGGATTTTTTCAATGATAGTGAATAGATGTCAAGGACAGCCAGAATAAACATTCAGAATATCTTGTGTTTAAATTCTTTACGATATGGTGAACGAATATGGTGACATATATGTAGGTTTTTTTCATTTGGACGGTAGATTAGCAAGACTCTACTCGTGCCAGGAACTGTAGCAGTGGCAGGGTTTGCGGTAGATTGTCGGGTGGACGGTGGTGTGATTGGAACTGCAGAAGCTGAACGAAAACATTTGCGTCTCTTCCGATGGCTACTCTCTTGCTCATATTTAGCATGCTGTTTGTGAGTACAGTTAAGGAGTGTTGTCAATGAGAAGTGACAGTTACGAAGTATTTTAATCTATGCTAAAAATTTATTTTATATACTCACGTGTACTATTGGTGTACATTGCAGAGGTTGATCTTTTACGGCACTTGGACTGTCGTCGCAGTTGATGGCACTTTTCCATCGAAGTGCACACCTGTAAACCCTTTCAATTTCATATGCATGAATATATTTCTCAGTCAGTTTGCATTTTCTAAGCAGAACTAACTTGTACTTTACAGAATATTAACAAAATATCATTAAGACACCTGCGAAATCATCGATCCCAAGAGGATGATAGCGAAGATAAGTGGAAGTTGCATAGCGCAACCTTCCTCGGGAATAACCTGTATGAAAAAGAATAAATAAATAGAAATGATCCCAAACGATTAATTCACAATACTATTTTGTACAGATAGAAAGACGGGAATGAGAATTGAGGCATGAAGACACCATTTAGAACGTTCGCACGACTTATATACCTATCTCGACTCCGCAGCGTTCCCCAAATGACAAAATCGTCGTTTCGAATCCCATTTCATTTGCCTTTCATACAGAATTGGCACAATTCGAGACGCATTAAACTGCCTGAAATTACACATTGAACAAGAGAAACGACTTTCGCCGCACAGCTCGGGAAGGAGAAGAGAGACATAATGATCCGTCATTCTTTTTCGGCCTTTCTGTTTTTATATTTATATTTTTAA
Organism: Allodiplogaster sudhausi; assembly: GCA_945643635.1. NCBI lineage: Eukaryota > Metazoa > Nematoda > Chromadorea > Rhabditida > Diplogasteridae > Allodiplogaster > Allodiplogaster sudhausi. The sequence continues at coordinate 1,600,216 of CALZFC010000057.1, forward strand.
ATATTTTGTATGCTTCACAATTAATCTCATTTCCCGTCGCCTCGATCCGAATCATCATCGAGTGCTAATATATAAATGAAAACCTGCTAAATGTGCATCGCGGACTCTTTTTATAGTTTTGTTGTCGGGAAGACCTCGTAAGACATCCGGCAATATCGATGGACTGTCAAGCAAGACTTCCCATGCCAATCCAAGGCTGACCTCGGACGACATTTTCTTTTTTTTTTCAAGAAAAACCGTTGTGAAAACAACATTAATTCTCATCCAGACTTCTGGAGACATTGTTAGCCGTAGTTTACAATTAGTGCTCAGGTATGTAAGATGATAAATGTGATAAAGTACTATGAAACACTCCTTACATGAACAAATCTTCGTGCAGTCTTCGTTTTCGCTTCCAAAATTTAATGGATGCAAAGTGTACGGCTTCCATAATAAAAACGATGTTCTAGCGCTGAAATGTGAAAGCGAAAGAGAGAGAGAGAGAGAGAGAGAGAGAGAGAGAGAGTGAAGGAGGTAAAGAGTGAGACAGAGACAGATAGAAAGCCACATAAAGAGAGAGAGGAAACAGACATGAAACATGTAGAGACTGAGCGAGAGCGAGATAGAGAGTGAGAGAGAAAAAGAGTGGGAGAGAGAGAGAGAAAGAGTGGGAGAGAGATAAACAAGGAGTGAGGGAGCACGAAAGCGTTTTATTGAAGAAACAGTCACACGTCTACTTGTAAGGTCCACGTCATTATGAAGCCAAATTTAGCGAGTACTGTATATCTAAAACCCTGTTTTCATCGCAAGTTTTACGCAGGCGTAGAAGATTCGCGATTCCTCTACTCCGAAGCAGACTAGCCGCCATAGCAGACCCTATTAACTCAATATTGGAGCCTATGGCCTTTGCATGAGAAACCACATGCTGATGGGATATAAAAAAAAGTTTAACGTTCATCATTGCATATCCCGTCGTGTATCATGAATTTATAAACAGATTTTAGCCCGGATCATACACAGAATCATAGTTTTTCTAATTTGATGCTATGATACAGTCCCTCGTTAATAACTATTGTTCAAGGGAAAATAAAAATATTTTAAATGGTACATTAGGTTGCTTATAGAGAGCGGATGATACTGTTAAAAAATCGATAATTTCTTATCATTTGATAAGAAGTTATCAGTTTTTGGTTATAAAAAATTTCATTTTTAATGTTTTTCAAAGAAATTTCTCCTGTACCATTATTTTGTCACTACCCACATCCCCAAATAATAAAAGTAGAGATTTTATCATTGATTACGGAAATCGATAAATCAGACTTTATCATATGATGTAAAGATTCGCCTTACGATTCTGAATCTAATTATGTAATCAGTTTTCAACAGCATGTGCCGGTTAACAACACATTTTTGATTGTGTGTACTTTGCAAGTCTTTCTTCAGAAAGAACTTGGCAGGGAGGCCTCGCAGGCCGAGGGGGCGGGACCTAATCCTCTTTTTCTCTGCCTGTGCTATTTGAAGAAAGACTTGAAAAGTACACACAATCAAAAATGTGTTGTTAACCAGCACTTGCTGTTGAAAACTGATTACATAATTAGATTCAGAATCGTAAGGCGAATCTTTACATCATATGAACATGCATGATAAAGTCTGATTTATCGATTTCCGTTATCAATGATAAAATCTCTACTTTTATTATTTGGGGATGTGGGTAGAGACAAAATAATGGTACAGGAGATATTTCTTTGAAAAACATTAAAAATGAAATTTTTTATAACCAAAAACTGATAACTTCTTATCAAATGATAAGAAATTATCGATTTTTTAACAGTATCATCCGCTCTCTATAAGCAACCTAATGTACCATTTAAAATATTTTTATTTTCCCTTGAACAATAGTTATTAACGAGGATGCATTTGGATCCCTCCGATGCATCCGATCCCTCCTTGGTACCAAGATCCTGGGCGGGACTGTAGGTGGAACACCATTAATAACTGATCTCTTTTTACAAATGATAACAACAAAAAGCATCTGCGGTGGAAATTAACAGCTACAAACGAGAAAAACACTTGGAAAGCTGACAAAAGAGAAAATAAACACAGAGAATCTTGGATGATTACAGTATCCTTGGAGGATTACTGGAGCCTTATATGACTGCTTTTGCCCAATAGAGGAGAGCTCTCAGGCTTTCCTGCCGGACGGGCGGAGCAGATACTTGCGTAGGCTCTCCAGTTGGTCCTTGAAGCTTCTCTGGCGATTTTTGCCGCGCATTTATTAACATTATAATGAACACCTTGGGGCATTCACGATGTTGTCTCAAAGCGGAATACGCTTAAATTCAGTTATATTCATGCATATTTTAATACAACTGATAGTCATACAGTCATAAATGAATGAAAACCACCGAACTTCTGCTTCACCATCTGGTAAACCTTTATTGACGGGGGGGGGGGGAGTACTAATAAGGTCATCGCCCTCTTCGCGTTTGCAAGGAGTTAACGAATCTGAACGGGGAGAAGCATGAGGACAGAGTTAGAACTGACCGAGAGTGTAACGATTATAACCGAAGAAGAGTGAGAGAGAGAGAGTGAAAGAGAGAGCGAAAGAGATTGAAAGGGGTAGAGAGAGTGAGATGAGAAAAGAAATACAAATAGTGATGCCATAACAAATAAGTAAAATGGTCAGAGAAATATGAAATAGGCTGTATTTTATGGTATTACCGCATCCTTTCTTAGTGCGAGTTCCGAATGTCACACCGAAAGTTTTTTTTATCACCGTGCGTAAGACATCACTCTATATTGACAGACTGACAACCAAGATTTCCCATGTTAATACGAGGTTCACCTCGGACGATATTCGGAGAGAAATCAAGCTATGACCTCGAGTTATTTTTTTTTTTGAAATCTATTGGGAAAGCAAAACTAAGTCTCATCCACTCTTTAGGCAGGGCATATTTTCTCATCATTTTTGCGCCGTCTTCGTTTTCTTACATGAACAAATCTTCGTGCCGTCTTCGTTTTCGCTTTCCAAATTTAATGGATGCAATGTGTACGGCATCCGTAATAAAAACGATGTTGTAGCGTTGAAATTGAAAGCAAGAGAGAGAGAGAGAGAGGAGATATAGAGTGAGATAGAGATGGATAGAAAGCCCCATACATATAAAGAGAGGAGACAAACATGAAAGATATAGGGACTGAACGAGAGCGAGAGAGAGAGAGAGAGAGAGAGAGAGAGAGAGAGGAGAGAAAGAGGGGGAGAGAGAGATAAACAAGGAGTGAGGGAGAACGAAAGCGTTTTATTGAAGAAATAGTCACACGTCTTCTAAGGTCCACATCGATTCGAAGCTAAATTTAGCGTGTATCTACTATATCTAAAACCCTGCTTTCATCGCGAGTTTTACCTAATCCGAAGCAGACTAGTCGTCATAGCAGAATCCTAATTCCTTCAATATGGGAGCCTATGGATTTTGCTTGAAAAACCACATGTTTGGATATAAAACTCCATCAATGCATATCCCGGCGGATATTATGCGTTTAGAAATAGATTTTAGCCTGGATTATTATACACAGAATCATGCGGTTTCCGGATTGATGCGTTGACAGATGGAATACCATTAATAACTGATCTCTTTTTATGAACTTCTTCAAATTCCAACAACAAACGGACTGCGGTGAAAATTAACAAAGAACTTACGAGAAAAACACTTGGTAGTCTTGGTCATAAATGAATGGAAAACAGTGACCTTCTGCTTCATCATCTGCTCAAGGCCCTTTTCTTCGACATCTTACTATTTGAACGGCCCATGTGAGCGCACTGGAAATGAGAACAAATAAATATAATATGAAATATATTTCTCAAATGAAGTGGAAAGTGGAAAGAACCTGGCAATACAGACTGAAATGATATTAATTATTATCGTTTAACACATCCAATATCAACTTCAAAGTAAGCACGAAGGATGGTATTCAAGCTATATTCTGTCATCGTTATTCATGCAAATCTCATGTGCAGAAAAGAAGGAAAACAGGATTAAGCTATCCGTCAAACTTGGTATATTTTCTAGTTATAATAATAATTTAATAATCAAAGACAGCTACCATTAAAATTACTAATTAAACCTAGTATGGTAAGAAAGATACAGAGAAAAAGAAACGGTGAGAGAGACAGAGACCCCTTACACTGCTGCGATATTTGCCTAAATGTTTAGCTGACAATGAGTGGTGACTCAAAACTACCAAGCATAAGCAAACAATTCAGCCGAAAGTGGCGTGACTTTCCCTAACTTTTTTGTTTTACTAATCGTAAGAGCCGTTTCAAAAGCACAAGCTTTCTCTCCCTAGATATTCAGGGAAAAGAACGCGAAAAAAAATTAACTACTTTTACTAATGGATCTTCTCTAAACGACTATGGGCCATCTTTCTTAATCAACTTATACGGTAATTATCGAAAAATTATTTTCAAACTTCTTACACTTTTTCAGACATTTTGCTTGAATAAAGAAATCAATAAATATGTCCAAATTAATGAAATTTCTTTAGAAACATGAGAAGTAAATAATTTTAACTATGAACTATAGGACCAAGGGCAACTCTAGGATCAACCCCAAGTAAAATCTGCTTGAATACGTTGCTTTGAGGTCATTGAAAAGCACCAGACTACAAGTAGCGGACAACTCAGCCGTTATTGGTATGACTTCCCCAATTTTTTTAATAGAACTGTTTTTTATTTTATTTTAAAAGGCATAAGCTCTCTCGCCATACATATCCAGGAAAAAATTGCGATTAGAAAAAATTTCTACTATTCTCGCTGGTCGGGCTTCTCTCAACGTATTTGGGCCGTATTTCTTGATATTGCCATTCAAAAATCTCTACGGGAAATTTGTTAATTACCTTTGCTCTTTAAATCGAATGCATATTCCATTGTCGGTACTACTTCCTGAAACGAAATCAATCATAGGTGAAATCTCCATAAATATGTTGCTTTGTGGTCAGTGAATACCGCCAGAATGCAAGTAGCGGACAGCTCATCCGTTATCGACTTTCTCTCATTTTTTTAAAGCACAAAAGTTTTCTTCTCTCAACGTATTTGGATGATCTTGATTCATCAATTGTCCAGTACTTCTAAAAAAAATCTTATTAGTTTTTTCCTCAATATTTTACTTTAAGGACTCAATAATTATTGCCAATAAAAAATCGCTATAGAAACATCTTTAATGAGACCTTACTCTTTAAACCGAAATGTATGTATATTCTATATTCTTGTGTTCAAGATCCTGGCTGACCCGTGAGTGAACAGGCGGCTGTGCACCTTGACAGTTCTCGTGTATGACGATGGTCATTTTCTATTTGGATGGGGATATTGAATAAAAAAAATTGCGGCTTTTTTTAAACTCGCGTTGGATAACACGGTTTTAGATATACATAGTATATACTTGTCAATTTTGGCTTCGTAGACGTGTGCCAGCTTCTTCACTCGTGCAAAGTCACTATGTCTCTTTCCATCGTCGCTCTTTTTCTCTCTATCCCTCTCTCTCTCTCTCCCTCTCTCGCTTTCACAATTCAGAGCAAGAACACCGTTTTCCTACGGAAGCATAACTTTGCAGCCATTAAATTTGGAAAGCGAAGACGAAGACGGCACAGAAAAGGATGAGATAAGATGCCCTGATAAAGGAGTGTTTCATATCATTCTATCACATTTATCATATATATAGCACTAATTGTTAACGATGCTTGACAGTGTTCGCAGACACCTGGATGAGAATTACTTTTGATTTCGCAGGGTTTTTTTTTTGAAAAAAAAAAGAACTCGAAGCAATGATGTCGCTTGACATCAATCAGAATATCGTCCGAGGTGAGACTCTGATTGGCACGGGAAGCGTTCGTTATCAGTCTCTCCATATAACTGGATGTCTTTTCGAGATATTCTCAATAAAAAAAATTGATAAATGAGAAGGATGTGTATCGTCAGCGATTCGCATACGCCGGTTTTCCTTCATTAATCACAGCACACTCGATGATTATTCGGATCTGAGGCAACTAAAAAAGATTAATTGTGAGTCGTGAAAATTAAAAAAAATGTAAATATTAAAGAAAGGGAAGGATGAAAAAGAATGATGAAACAATCTGATTCCGTCTTCCTTCCGTGGCTGAACGGGCGAAAGTCGTTTGTCTTTGTCAATGTGTAATTTCAGGCAGCAGAATGCCTACCGAATTGTGTCATTTCTGTATGAAAGGCAAATGAAATGGCGAAAGAAACGACGTTTTAGCCATTTGGGGAACGCTGCGGAATCGAGCCTGTATATATGTCGTGTGAACATTCTAAAGGACCTCTCCCGTTTGTCTTCAAACCTTTCGAATTCCCGTCTTTCTTTCTATACGAAATTTGTATTTTAATAGCAAGCATTAGGAAACACTTTTATTTCTTAAAAGTTGTCCTTTTTCATACAAGTTAGATTTCTGAGGAAGGTTGCGTTATGCAACATTCACTTATCTTCGGTATCATCCTCTTCGGATCGATGATTTCGCAGGTGTTTTAGTGATATTTTGTTAATGTTCTGAAAAGTATTAGTTAGTTCTGTTTAGAAAATACAAACCGTGAGAAAAATATTCATGGATCTGTTAGTGAAATGGTTTTCAGGTGTGCCCTGCAACGCCAAAGTGCCCAAAACCGCGAGTACTCTCCAGCAAGTGCAGTAAAGGAGTAGCAACAACTGCAATATTCGCCGATAGTACAAGTACGTACTAGGTATATAATAAAAAAGTAGTCTTGCGAACGTATAATATGGGCAAGCATGTATGTACAAAGATTAGTATACTTTTGAATCGCCAGTTCATAATGAACATTGCAACTTTTCTGTTGCACACACAACACTGCGTAACAGTCTTCGTTATACTCAGCATACCAAAAATGAGCAAGAGAGTAGCTACATAGGGACGTAATTATTTTCGTTCCGCTTCTACAGTTGCAATGACATCACCGACTACCATAAAGCCGTCCACTGCTAAACCTCAAGACACGTCACCGACTACGGTAAAGCCGTCCACTGATAAAGCTCAAGACACGTCACCGACTACCGTAAAGCCGACCACACCTACACTTCCTGTCACTAATCGTCCTGGTATGTCTTGCATATCAACCTCCCAAACAACAAAAACTAATGAACATGACACCATATGCGTTTATTATGTCGTAAAGAATTAAAATATAAGATATTCTGCGCGTTTACATGGCTGTCCTTGACATCTACATATTTATTTCACCACCATTAAAAAATCCAAGCAGGTTGAAGAAATGCAGTGAGTATTTTGGACATCCACATACAGTCCCGACCAGGGTCTCTATCTTCTTTCTCGCTCCCTATCACACCCTGTCTCTCACTCTCACTCTATCCCTCTCTCTCTCTCTCTCTCTGTCTGTCTCTCTCTGCCCTCTCCCACCATATACTACGAAGGAGGCGCCGGACGACTCGGACGCTTGCAAATGCATCCTCGTTAATAAGTATTTTCCTAAAATAGGCTAAAATATTTTATATGGTACATTAGTTTGTTTATAGAGAACGGATTCTACTGTTTAAAAAAATCAATAATTTTTAATCATATGTTAAGAAGTTATCTGTTATTGCTTATAAAAAAAATTCATTTTTTTAACATTTTAAAAAACAATTTGTCTTGCAACCATCATTTAGTCTCTAGCCACATCCCCAAATAATAAATAAGAGATTTTTTCATTGATATGGGAAATCACCAAATCAGACCTAATCACGCAAGTTCATTTGATGAGAAGATGCTGAATCGAAATATTAATATATACCATTCTCAAAACAACATTATATTTTCGATTGTGTGTTCTTTGCAAGACCTTTTTCAGGACTTGCAAAGAAGTGGACACAAAATTTAGCGCGCTTTTCTTTTGCCACTTTTTTAATTACACACAGCGCAGATAGTATAGCGAGGCCGAGCTATCAGGCTGAACTATATTGTCCCCTATTTCCACCAGAACTAAATAGTTCAGCCTCACGCTTCTATCGATAGCTCAGTTAAAGAGAGCTAGATAGTATGCTGCTGTAGCTCGGTCAGGCTGAACTATTACGGTCCGGCCAGCCCACCCTGGCAGCGGGCCAGCCGTTGCTACTCCCCCCCCCCTCCTCTCTGCTTTCCAATGCTCCCCCCCCCCCCTTTCACCCACCCTACACTGCCCCTTTATCCTTCTTTCATTCCAGCAATCGATAAAATGCAATTAAAGCACTGACAATTTCGTTTTAACAGTATTTATCACTAGACAACCAGTGTACAACAATATAAACGGGCATAGAACAACCATAACTGGGCCACACAACATTATGAGACAAAGGGAGGGAGGGAAGGAGGGAGAGAGAGAGAGAGAGAGAGAGAGAGAGAGAGAGAGGGACGGGGGCGGCGGGGGAAGAGAGGAGGTCGCAGCTGTAGCTGGTGTCAGCCGCCTCCACCTCCAGAGTGATGCTCTTGCCGGTCAGCGTCTTCGCGAATATCTGCATTCCACCGCGAAGAGAGAACGAGGTGGAGGGTTGATTCCTTCTGGATGTTGCAGGGTGCGGCCATCCTCGAGCCGCTTACCTGTAAGGAGTCAATCAATAACATTTAAACATAGATTATAATACTTCTTATTTAAGCAGTTTATTAGTTCATAAACCAACTAGCGAAAGAATATTGACTCTAAGCTAGGAAAGGCATTAGTTACTTAAGATTTCACACAAAAGATATCCTTTTAAGCGTTAAGAATTTCACAGTTTCATATGTCCAATTAACATAGTTGTACAATAATTAACTACAAATGTGTTGAAGCCAGAGAAAAAAAACTGCTTGCCAAGTAAGCAATGATCAAGAATGAGATAAATCAATTGCTCTGACTTGATGTTGAGCTGAGCGGCTCTTTCGACGATGATCTTGCGCTTCTTGACGGAGACAGCATGGGCAACCTCGCCAGCGTACCTCTTGTGTTGCATCAGAAGCATGTCGAGGTCCTGCAAGGAAGATTCATTTCAATTTATAATCTTCTTAACATCACCGTGATAACTGCCAAGACAAATGGACAAAATTACCCTCAAACTGTCATATCTGTTGTCCTGATCTTTCGTCCCTGATCTTTCGTCCAATGATCTTTCGTCCAATTGGACTAATGATCTTTCGTCCAATGATCTTTCGTCCACTGATTTTTCGTCTAATGATTTTTCGTCCTTTTTTTAAATATTAACGAGCAAGGCACAAATAAGCTATTGTCATGAGTAATTCCCAGTAGAGGTAAATAATTAAAGCATTAGCACTTCGTTGACCGAAAATTAAGAAAGAGAGCGAATCGATGTAAATTTGTTTAGAGGGAGGATGAGTGAAATTTGCGGGAGGTAGTTGTATCGACAACTACTCGTACGCGGTTGTTCAGGTATTATTTCCTCTTGCTGAATTAGCTCGGAGGGAAACCCAGCCAAACAGAACAACCACCAGTTGTCGACAACTATAGCACCTTCTCACTTCCCCGACTAACTAGACAGATTGTGGACAGTGAAAAGTGGAGTCTGTCATATAGGGTTAGGTTAGTTTTCCGGGCGATGCTTTACGCGAGGGCTGCCAGGGTTCATGCCGCAAGTTCGATGGGCGCAAGCGGAGGAAAGGCGAAAACGAAGCCGCTCCCGGGCCCAAGTCCTCTACGGATGGTTGTGAGCGAGCATCTGAGAGAGCGGGGTTCCAAACAGAGGTAATGGAGGGCGTCGGAGGGAACGAAGTGACCGTAGGAGCACCCTAATTACTCATTAGAATAGCTCATTGTGCCTTGCTCGTTAATAAAAAAAATGGACGAAAGATCATTGGACGAAAGATCATTAGACGAAAGATCAAGGAACCGTCATATCTAACGTTGGACAACATTCAAATGATGTCCATAAACGCACAATAGCCAGCTTAATTCAGAGAAGATAAACAATAAATAGAACGGAGGGAGAGAGAAAGGCGTTGATTGACAAACATTAGTGGCGGCGGTGGTGGAATGGACGCCGCGGCCGCAGCTGCCCAGAGTGACGAAGAGGGTGAGAGATGGCGGGCGGAGAGGGCACAGCACTGCAGGAAAGGGAAAAGTTAGAGTGAGCGAGTGAAAGAACATCGAAAGATGTAAAGAAGCACTGCCCAAGAAAATACAAACCCTGTTCCTTCCCAACAATAAGATGTCACTGTGATGACAATCTACTATTTCAAATGAGTGCAAAATAATATTGTCCTTTGTACATTAAAAGTGCAACAATTTGAGGCATCAGGGCATAGCCCCAAACAGCATAAACTGTACTCATGAATATTAGCAAAATAAGAAGAATAAAAACTAAAACAAGCAGCAAAAACAGACCCCAGATGTTGGCCCTCGCGTCCCGTGACGCCGGCGGAGGCGCTATCAGACGGCAACCGCCATGTCGCCATTAAAAGTAGCTTAAGAAATCAATAACATTGAACCATTACATTAAAAAAGTTTTTTATAAAGCGGAACAATGAAATAAAAAAAATATATAAAAAAGTAAAAAAAAAAAGAAGAAAACGCGTCCAAACTCGTATGAAAGCCGAGCGTGCTCAGACTGAGTATCGCGCAGCTGATGCGCAGCGAGCTCGCGAGCGCGAATTTTGAATTGGCAGTTTTGACAAGCGTTTCTCAGATTGCGTTTTTTTTTTTTTAAATATTTCATGGTGAAATGCTTTTTTTGTTGTTTCGTAACAAATACTTCGATTTGGGAACTTTGTTGATTACATGGGTCTCCGCTGGTGCGCTCAGACCGACCTCCTCCTGAGCTGACGACAACATTTTTTTCGTAAGAAAAGGTTTTTGCACTTTGTAATCGGTCATATATTTTTTTTTCTAATACTTCTGTAAAGATATGCTGTAAGATTAGTGTGCTCATTCTGGTGTACACCAGGTTTTTTATAAGCTGATTAGGAACGCCAACTTGTGATCCTTCAAAAAGTTTTTTTTTCTAATATCTTTGTTGCCGTTGTTTTTCATTGTTTCTCGAATACAATTCCTAATGTTTCATAATTTAAAAAGCTACCTTAAGTAAGTTGTTTTTATCTAATAAGATTAATTTGCCCATGAAATGTAGTTCGGCTAGTTTCTTTTTCTGCCCTTGAAAAACACATTTGGCGACATCTTTGGAGAAAGTACAAGGAGAGAGCTGTAGCTATCCGGTGTTAATGATTTTTTGGTACTACTCAGCTATTCCCACCCCAGAGGTTGAAATTTTTTTTGAAAAATTGTTTTTGCTGAAATTCACCCCAAGGAGGTTTTGAAGTACGGGGAGCACGAATATCACATTCATTTCTTATCAAGACGTCATTTTCCCGAGTTAAAGTAAGCATACGGTATATGGGCCTTTTGCTCCAAACTTCGTTTAAGTCATGTCATAAGTGTTACTTTAGATGTGGAATATGAATTTGATACTCATTATTTTCTGTTTACTTGTATTTTCCATCTAGAATAGCACATATGACATGGTTTACACATAATTGGGAGCAAAAAGGCTATATACGGTATAGATACCGTAACTCGGGCAAACGACGTCGTGATAAGAAATGAATGTGATATTTGTGTTCCCCGTACCGGAAAACCCCTTGGGGTGAATTTTAGCGAAAAATAATTTCCGAAAATTTTTTTTCTATCTCTGGGGTGGGAATAGCTGAATAGCTCCGATTTTTTTTTGCATGACGTCGTTCGAGTATCTCGCTACGTCAAGGCCAGCTTCTCTCGTTCCTGTTTGATGATTACACGAGACTACCAGGTTTAAATGATATAATGTTTTAGCTTGAATTCCGCGTCTTATATAAGATGATATAATGTTTTAGCTTGAATTCCGCGTCTTATATAAGAAAACGAAATCGTCGATGTAGATTTCCTTGTTATTTCCTGCAATTGTTAATTGGCCAATTCTACCAGAAAGGAATAGGCTAAATTGACCATAGTAATTTCTACTTTCTCTAGAGTGTTCGCCTTCTAAACTAAGTTTTTTGTTTGTATAATTTAGCGAAGAAAATTCATTCTGTTATCCTCGGAAAGCTATCGGAGAAGAAGGAAACAAGGGTCATGATTCTTAGAAGCTAGATTATATATTCAAATATGCTTCGCCAAATTCGGTTTTCAAATTTGTTAGCAGTATCTGTAAAAATCACACCCGTAGGTCGAATATTAAGTTCTTCGCACTTTCATTTGTCATGAAATCGCACTTCTGTGGAGTGCAAAGTGCTCAAGTTGGGTAGTGAATGCGAATTGGGTGGTAAACAAGTAAATTGGCTATTATAAAAGCAGCGCTTGCTATCGTTTTAGTCATCACTCTTCGCTTCGCTCGCTCACTTCGCTCCACACTTGCTTCACCTCTTCCTCGAAATGGCCGACGCTGCAATTGACGCTGCCACGACCATGGAACCGCCGGCATCCGTCGTCGGGGCTCCGGTTGCCGCCGGCGCCGGAGTTGACCCGGCCGCCCCTCTCCAGCAGTACGGCGCCGAGTTGCAGGGCGCGCGCACTCTCCCTCCAAGGAGTCAGCTTGCTACCTTTTCCTTGTCATTATCATCCCTACTCTTTTGTTCTTCGGTTGCATTCTCAATCTTGAAAAAAAGAAAACAAATAACAACAACCGCCGGCGGCCAAGGTTTCTGCACAGATTTTCTTTTATTTAGTAAATTATATCTGATAATGTCTCGGTACGAATAGATTTAGTTTTCACATTTTTCCTTATCACTGCACTGCACTTATCATTTTTTTTTAAATTAATCTTAGGCGTACCTAAAACTTGCTTGTAGCCATGTCATAATGACGATATCAAAATAGTTGTATTTTCAGGTGCTTGAGCGTGCTGACAATGTGGCTCTGGCCTCTACGAGACTCTCGGCCCCGACGCATGCGCCTTCATAATACCGTCGAAGAGTACGGTATTTCGATCATAACATACTTATTTATAGTGGTCTTCTATAAAATATTTTTTCTATGCGAGGAACTAGAAGTGTACTGATTACGGTACTCTGTCTACAGTACTTTTATCTTGTTTAAGGGATACACACTCGACACAATTTAACTTGCACTCGTTGTTCAGGTTCATCCCTCGAACACGAAGTCTGGCGGCAATGCATGGTACGCCTTTAATTAAATACCTTTTTTCGGTTTTCCCCGCTGACTCATTTTGTTTTCTAACAGCTTTCCCTATCATAAGGTTTGTTGCTTTAAAAATATTTTTTTTTGAAGCACGCACATTTTTAATGTTTGTATTTGCTTGCTTAGAATTCTTTTAGATTTATCTCTTTTCCTTTTTTTGCATCACACTTTACCTTGCTTCTTCTTATTAATGATTATTTTCTTGAATATTTTGTGATTAAAAGGCGCAGGGGTATATAAAAAAAGAAAAATGCTATGATTGCCCACCTTTTAAAAAGTATCCGATAGCTGACTTACAAACAGTATTTAAAATGTACAAATCTCGATGCACTTGCAGGTCATGTCTGAAATGAACAAGTCGCGTGTAATCGTGTTCAAGAATATCCGCGTAGGAATGGGAGGCCGAGTGAAGCTGATGATCACGGGCAGCGCTCCCCTCGCCTACAACATCCTGACCTTTGTGCGCGCAGCCATGGGATGCATCGTCGTGGAGGGATACGATACATGCCCACTTTTGGTAGGAGTTCCCCCTTTCGCCTTAATTTCTTCTTTGCCTTGCCTCAGTTTGTATAGGTCGCCCCTTCCCGTTTTTTTTCTTATTCTCTTTTGCCATTTAAGAAATTTTTATGACTCGAGGATTACTAATGATTGACTAGAACTAATTAAACTGTAATAATTATGAAATAATTTCGGTTGCTACTTTCATATGAAATTTATTTATTAAATTTTTAGACAAAACCGGTTATCTCGTAAGTCTTATGATCCTGGGACTACTGTAGATTGACTAAAAGTGACTATTCTGTAATTTTTATGAAATATTTTCGTTTTTATTTGCGAAAATAAATTTATGTTAACTGTAATCACCAATGTGTTGAAGATACAAACCACGCGGAAGCATTCGAAAGAAGAATGGAAGATGATTTGTGGGGAAAAATGTCATTCGAATGTTATAATACCCTGAATAGTTTAACAGTGTGGATGCCGAATTGAACTATTGCCGGAAAAGCTGGCAATAGTTCGCTTTGGCCCGAATAGTTCATCACCGGCTGGCATGATAGTTCGGTCAGGGTGAACAATGAAACCGAACTATCCGCAGCGTGATAATAGTTCGGAACTACTTGCGCTGTGTGTACTCCATTTTATGAAATAAACCTCGCTTTGGGGTACGACGAGACGCCTGGGCTGATTGTGAGGGGAGCAGACCAGCTCCTTATAGATTTCAAACAGAACAAAGCTGCTGGCTGATAGGGAATATGATTTGTTTTAAATAACATACATAAAAACCTAATAAATTAAATGGTTCCTGATGACAGCATCTGTCCGGCCTTCACAAACATCCCAAAAGGCACAACCTATCCAGGTGGCACAATCCTGGAAGTGATTTCCAACGATAAGGTATGTATTATTTTGAAACAACAACAAGCATATATTTGAATATTACGTATTTTTTGCTGTCCTACAAACTAAACCTGTTGAGTTCATTTTTTGTCGTCCGAATTCTGTGATAGCTTTTCTTCGAAATGGAGAACTTGAAGAGGTATGTGCATGTTTTCCCATCATTCTGACTGCGAAGCAGAGAGAGAGAGAGAGAGATAGAGAGAGATAAAGAAAGAGAGAGCGAGAGAGAGAGAGGGAGAGAGAGAGGGAGGTAGGGGGAGAGAGGGGGAGGGATAGAGAGAGAGAGAGAGAGAGAGAGAGAGAAGCAGTGGGAACACGCTGCTAATTGTTAGACAATGATTGACAAAATCTAATGTGTTTCAGCGGCCCATGGACTCTGTGCTCAGTTGTATTAATGAACAATGGCATTCATCCATGGTGCGTTGGGTTCCCGGGGAGATTTACAGCACGGAAGGCGGCATTCAAATCGGCTGCCTCGGTTGGAAAGAATAGAAACTATCACGAATAGTAGACACACATTCAATTTAAATATGTATGATGTTTGTTCAATTTATGTAAATGGCGATTATTAAATTAAGCGAAAGCTCCTGCACCTCTAACCTGTCCGGCACTCACATACATCCAGTCAGGCACTATACCGAATGTCAAAGTTGTCCCGCCGACGATTGCAACCGAGCAGGTAACTAACTATTTGTTGCCAAAATAAATTCATAGAGTTAATAGTAATACGTCTCAATGTATTCAATAAGATCAGAATATTTCGTTTTTTCAATGTATGTATGTATATATATATAAATGCGTTTAGACCGTGAAATGCTCCAGGAATTATCCATTGGGCATCTATACAGTCATTACGCAAACGCTAAACACGGTAAGTATGTTGTTCTTCTCCTCCTTCCGATCATTTGAAGGTATAAAAAGCAGTGGGAGAGGGAGAGGACAGAGAGTGAGAGAGAGAGAGAGAGGGAGAGAGAGACAGAGAGAGAGGGAGACTTATTTAGATTTAAATATTAAATGATTAAAAAGGCTGCAGAATTCTGCACAATGTATGAATGTGATAATTATTACTTTAAGATGAACGCTGCTAGTTATATGGAATGCACGGAAGGCGTTTGGCGTTCGAAGGCCGACCCGTCACGTGCCGGCGTACCATACTGGCCAGCCGACATTCAAGTCGGCTGTATTACTGCGTAGAACATTTGACGCGCGAACTCTTCGGGAGGGTGGATTTGAAAAAGTTCTACAGAATTGTTATATTCGTCTTTTCTTGCAAATGCTTTTTTTTAAATATACATTTATTTATTTATTTATTTAAATACACCGATTAAGATGTGACAACACTGGCAGAGATGTAACGTGACCGGCGAAAATATGCACGATATGAAATAAAAAATAGGAGAGAATGGCATGAAATGAGAGAGAGGAGAGGCAGAAAATATATGTGTGACTAACCACTTAATTAATTAGCAATAGGGGATGGGAAAGGGAGAGGGCATCAGCTTGACAGCAATGGAACCTGAGCGGGGTGGACGAGGTCCCGCGTAATGGGGTGGAGGAATTCCCAGGGCTGGCAAGACCCAATGAGTGTGCTTGGAGGGAGAGCACACACAGGATACCAAAACCATTAGCTGAGGAAGGGTAGAGTGGAGATGGGCTGAGACTATGAATAAATTGGTTCTATAGATTTGGGACTGTAACATGAAACAGTTCTAGTAAGGGAAGAGCAAGTATAATATCTCTAAAATTATTAACGGAAGAGGCCGAAGTTGCAATAAGAGGCAATTTCATATATAGACGGGCTGTGCGAATGGAGAAAGAGTTCTCTGCTAGACAAGAACGTGTACGTCTGATATGAAAGTTAAAAGAGGAGATCCGACCGTTACACTGTTTAAAAACATAAAACATACTAATCGGGAGATCAACTAGACCATGTAGCAATTTGAAACAATAAGTCAAATCAAGAACGATTCGGCGAAGCAGGAGAGATTTCATATTATACATAACTAGTCTATTAGAATACGAAGGCAACTGAGAGTGAGAAATAAAGGTTCTTGAACATCTAATATGAAGAAGACGAGAGAATGTGTGCTGGACTTGTTCTAATTTTCTAATAAGGCACTTTTTAGAAGGAGACCAGACCGTGGAAGAAAACTCAAGGATTGGTCGCACATAGACATTATAACAGAATATGTATAGATTCGGTAACGATGAGCAGAAAATACGGAAAAGAGAGAATACTTTGAATAGAGCTCTACGACAGATACATTCAATATGATGAGAGAAAGACATGAGAGGATCAATAAGAACTCCCAGATCACGAACGTAAGAACCAGAAGGCGAGAATGACGAGGAAGCAGTGACATGGTAAGGGAGGTGGGGATTGTTTTTTCCTAGGCGGAGAACCGTGCACTTTTTGTGCGCGATTTTGAGCTGCCATTTTGTGCAGTAGGACTCGAATAGAATAGCGGCTTGAGAAAGTTGGGTATGGGGGAGGAGAGAGATTTTTGTATCAGAAGTAGTGTGGAGTTTTACGTCATCAGCACAAAGAGAGCATTTTACAAGGGGGAGACTGGCAAAAGCAGATGGTAGATCGGCAAGAAAAATGTTGAAAAGGAGTGGCGACAATACTGCGCCCTGAGGCACTCCACTCGTGACCTCATAGGCTTCTGAAAAAGTCTCCCGGACTCGAACTCTAAAAGTGCGACCTGAAATGAACGATGATATCCACTGTAAGAGATTACCTTCAAAACCAAGTGCTCGTAATTTAAAAGTAAGCTTTTCATGTATGACTGTAAATATACATGAATTACATACATACATATGTATGTAAATACGTTCATATGTACACGCATGCTTACATACTTATTTATTCGTACATCATAAATGACCGTAGTCACTCTCCTCGAACATCGGAGACAAATGAATGGCTCTTCGACTAGAAATCGCCTGTTAATCAATCTAGCTATCTTCTGTCCAATATGTACTATGTATGCATATAACGACTACTCGTCAATGAAATCCACCAGACGAAGCACTAATTCAAAAGTAATCCGCAGTTTTCGGGATCTTCCCTAATTTTGCAACATCGAATTCGTTCAAAATCACAAGAGATCTCGGCATATGGTTAAAAAGAGAATTTAATGATGGATGGAAAGAGCGAGAGACAGAGAGAGAGAGAGAGGAACCATACAACAAAGTAAGATTATAATTGAGAGCGGTTAAAACTTTGTTCTGTAACACTGGCAAGCCTGTACCTTATGCAACTTACAATTTAGAGCGAGTGTAGAAAGGCACGTTGTCTCCTGGGAAGAAGGCGAAACGAGAATCTACTGTTACTGTAGCGTAAAACTCGCTCACCATCAGGAGATATAATAGGATACTTGCTAAATTTGGATTCATAACCACGTGGGCCTTAGTAGACGTGTGACTGTTTCTTCAATAAAAGCATCGTTCTCCCTAACCCTCTCGCACATCTCTCTCCTCTCTCTCTCTCTCTCTCTCTCTCTCGCTCTTTCGCTATCTTTCATTTTCGTTTCCTCTCTCTATGTCTCTTTTCATCTGTCTCTCTCCGTCTCGCTCTCTCTCTCCCTTGGTCTCTCGATTTCACTTTCTCGCTTTAACAATTTATTGCCATAAGATCGTAAGATTCACAAAACAATATGTCTCTCTTTTCCTTCCATTGCGGTTCGGCGAAAGACGTTTTTCTAGTAAATATGTAATTTCAGGCAGTTTAATGCATCCCGATTTGTGTCATTTCTCTATGAAAGGCGAATGAAATGGCAAATGAAACGACAATTTCGACATTTTGGGAGAAACAAAATATAAGACGTGTGAGCATTAGAAATGTCGTCTTTAATCCTCACTTCGAATTCCCATCTTTCTTTGTTTGACGTCATCATTAGGGATCAAAAAGTTTATCTTTTTTCATCAAGGTTATTTTCGAGGAAGGTTGCGTTATGCAACTTTCACTTATCTTCGGTATCATCCTCTACGGATCGATAATTTTGCAGGTGTTTTAATGATTTTTTTAATGTTCTGAAGTTCTACTTATAAAATACTAACTAAGAAAGGTATTTACGCATCAATATTTCACCGTGTGGCTTTACAGGCGTCCACTTCAATCCAAAAGTGCCGAAAACCGCGACTGTCCAAGTGCCGTACACTACGTTCAATCACTGCATTGAAAGCCAAAACTACATGTGCGTAAATTTGTTTTTATATTGTTTTTAAAGCATAATGTTTGCTAGTAAAATACATACAAAGATTAGAAGAACATCGCATCTTTTGTGTAGCACATATGTATTCTAAGTTGTCTACATCCGAATTATGAGGACAGCTGTAAACGGAACAGACTTAAATATTTTCTGAACACTTCTATAATTCCAAGCACTTGAACAACCGTCGAAGAGCCCACCACAAATTCTAATGTTCTTAGAACATATACATATGTACATCCACTTACAAGATTACTACAGCAGTATCAAGCACTTCAACTTCAACAGAAGGCTCTACTACAACCCTGACCACATCCACGGCCCCGACCACATATTCAACCACCAAAGAGTTTGCAAAAACAACAGAGTCTCCAACAAGTTCCACAACGATTGGCACGAGAGGTAATTCTCGCTATTTAAGTGATCTAATTATCATTGAATAATCATGGAGACTTGTTTGAATTGTAAGTGCCCTTCTGAAATTCTTCCAGTGTGCGATAGCTGTGGAGAAAATGCGCATTGCGACGATGCAAAAGGAGGCTGCGTGTTCGTTTTCTAGTTTATTCATGCACTTAGTTATCGGTAAAAGCCCTTGGTAGCTTGTGGGCAGCGACAAGAGCGTTCTGTCTAGGATCCAAATTTGAGGGTGGAGATGTAAAAATTGTTCTTATACCAGCTGCGACGCCGATTACGTTGATTTCTCTGCTTCTCCTCAACAACCAGCGTCAGAGTGCAGATATTGTTCTTCACTGATTGGTGCGTACTCTTGTAGTGGCTATGGCGGATGTACAAAATTAAAGACTTTGATCTACATCGCAATTCTTGCTCGATACATCCGCCTCAATGGAGTCCTCAGATGTCGAGAAGGTTTCAAAATGTGTATTCACGAAAATTTACCAGAATGACTTTTGAAGATGAAAGCCTTCATACTCGACTTTGGCAAGCAGATCAATCGAAGCGACTCTGCGGCACGCGTTGCGGTTTCGCAATATCCACACTTTAATGAGAGGGAGCCACTCTATCGGCTCGAGTTCGCGAACTCCACATCCGATGACACATTTAACTGAGGCGTCAAAAGCGTTGAATTCAATAAGGCTTGCAGAGTTCTTTCTAATCAGTCTACTACTATTAACCAATCAATGATGCAGAATATTCACATTCAACATTTTAATGCCTGATTTGGTTGTTTTAAACTTTGTTTTGCATCTAACAATTTAAATTCAGGCAATAACCTGCACTTCTCACTACATGGAACTTTCGGGGAACCACTTTTTTGGTGACGGATATTTTTGGGTTTGTTAATTCACATTCTCTCTCTTATTCTAATACTTTTAATCTCTCTAAGAAAAAACACTACTGTTCAAGAAGGAGAACAGACAGAAAGTGTTGATTGTCATGACTGACGGAAATGTTGACTGCCGCTTGGGTCCGTTCGCAAACACCACCGACAACGACCAACGTGTCCTCAGAATCAGCATGGAGCTTGCTGAGAGAAAAAGTTTCTATATTCTTCATCTACTATTTTGCTTTTGCGAGAACCTTCTTTTCTTAAGGCGCATATATACAAGTTTATGTATTTATTTATCGTACATGAAATAAGTAATTTCAATGTGACAGCATAGAAATTGGAAAACGTGGTAGTTCAATTGCAGAATAATAGAAATAATAGTAGTAGAATAGAAGTGCAATATTTTCAAATACATAGTTTGCATGAAAATCTACGTTTAAAAGTAGGTATCCAAGTTATTCATCCATAAGCGTTCCAGACGTAACAACTGTCGCATTTGGCATCGCCGGTGCAACCGTGGAGTCGCTGAACTATGTGGCAAACAATAATACAGAGAACGTCATGCGCATTGAAAACTTTAACGTTCGAATTCCATTTGTTATCTTCTTTGCATAATTGATTGTAAATCTAAGAGAGTGACAAATGACGAAGAGCTAAGCAAATGGCCACCTCACTTTCAGGATATCAGAAGAGAAGAGACGATGAAGCAACTCCTGACCATATTGTGCACAACCTCCTCCACCACTACAGTTCCAACCAAATCAACAACGACCACCAATTACACAGTACCGAGCTCTTTAACAACGACCACCACCTCTACAGTTCCAAGCACCTCAAAAACCACCGAAGAGCCAACCACAATGACAACAACTACTACAGTTTCAGGAACGAGACCTGGTACATATTTCTTACTTATCAAGTGCACTAATCGATCCTTTAATAAACTATGGTTACTGCTGCAATGTAGTAGCATATCTATAGTGGGCTTTTTTTCGAATCGAACATAACTATAAAAAGTAGTACTGTGTCCAGGAACTACCCAACCAACAACCACCACGGAATCACCGGCGACTACCCCAACGAGCTCCACGACATCATACACAACGTCATCTACCTCTACGTCGACCTCGACAACCACAACGCCACTTTCGTTCTTGAGCTGTCCGCCACCAAAGTACATGGCGCCACCGGTAGGTGTAATTGTAATTGGATTTTAAATAGTAAGTTTGAATAATATTTTAATTTCCTATACAATTATTATTTACTTATTTCTTTATTTATGCAACAACTGAATAATTGATTGCAGTTCATGAAAAAAGGCGTACCAATGGTTGGGCGTTATTCTTTAAATATATTATTTTCCTAAATCATTGTGTACTAATTTTTTTTAATTAAACGGAATTGTCGCGACAATTTCAAATTAATGTATGTACATATTTATTATTTGCATATTGGATGCCCGCCAGCGGTCGACTGCGATGAAAGCCTGCTGAAGATAGGTCAAACGCCGTACGTAACTGCAACTTGTACGGCTGGCAGCTTTATGGTCGCCATGAAAGTCAGTTGATGCACCCCTCCTCCCTCAAGTTAGAGGTCTGCTTCTAGCTGGATGTCTGTAGATACGTCGTAGCTGTTGGTTATCATGATATTCAGGAAGGTTCGGAGATTTTTCGCTCAAAGAATGGTATTCGATGCAAGGCTGACGGAGTGACTTTCGAGGACGTAGACGACCCCAACAAATTCTTCCCGGCGGCAACGGGCACGGTCTACCGCCAGAAAAGTAAGCAGAGATGATATTTATTAGTGCTTATTTTATTTTAGTCCTATTGATACGCTCATATTAACTTGTGTTATTTCTGTTTCTTTGCTTTATTCATATTTTTGAAGAAAAAATTATTAACAAAAAAGGTAGTTTTAACTCCGACATTCCTAGTGTGCATTGGTCCACCTGTGTCGTATCAATATTGCAAAGCTACAGGATACAACTACCCTATGGTTGGCATTAATTTATATTTTAAATTGAAGATTCTAAAAAAACAACAAACGATACATATTATGTGAATTTTGCAGTCGACACCCCTTATTCTCAGACAACTGACCATGCGAGCGGGAATTCAAAAGAGGATTGGTTTAGACTGTAGAGTTCTAATCCGGTCGCTTGTTCATCTCAACAGAACGTCCTTACAAGCACATTCATGCCAAGAATTGAATGCTATGGAAATGCATTTTTGAATGCGCTTTTAAAAGACTCTTGAACACGAAGACTCCTACAACGATTGCCCTGCATTCCACCTTCTGCTTTTATAGCGAAATCTCTAGTATCCGGAATCTAGTGGAGTCAAGTGAAAAAATATTAAAGTCCAACTAGAACAGTAATTCTCTTATGTCGGAGAGTTCAAATTCAATTTACTCAAATGCTAAAAGTATTTTTGACAAACACGCTTCGGTATTGTTTTAGTTTAAGCAGACAACACTCATTGCTTACAACAATTAAATATCGATCGAAAAACATGAGGTTACGTCTTCTTTAAGCCGATTGACGGGGACGGTTACGGATGCCGCCCTCCTCAAACGCTCTACATCCACGGCGGCGCCGTGCAGGGCACCTATAGATGTCTCAAGGGCGTCTGGTATCTGGAGGATGGCACGCGACTGGGCAATAGCTTCAACGGTGTCTTCTCCGTGATCTGCACATAGATTGTGTTCAAACTTAAAAAGTGGAATCAGCAATTGATCGTAAACACATAATAGGATGCCTCTTCTGCCGCCTCCCATTCACATGCCCTTTTAAAAGGAGAAAAAATGGAAGATGATCTCGGATTCGTCCTTCTCTTAAACTATCTCTTGAATCTCTTTCTCTCTGCCTTCTCTTCTCTTGCTTTCTGTCTCCTCTCTCTCTCTCTTTATCTCGTACTGATTCTGAACTATGAGAGAGTAGTTTCCGTGTTATTAGTAAAAGACCCCTGATTGAACGGAATGTCTGGAAATGTTAGGCTAATAATGTTTTCGGAGATCGGTAGATTCTTCTCGCAATTTCTCTTTCTCTGTTCTTCTCTCTCTCTCTCACCCACCCCTCTATTTCTGAGAAAAGGAACAAAAATGAAAGATAGAGAGAGATCCCGAGAGTGAGAGAGAGAGAGAGTGATAAGCGAGTGATGAAGCAGAGAGAAAGCTTCAAATGATAGTTTAAATTGTCTTTTTTTGCTGATCAAAAAGCTAGCAAAAACGGCATCTATGATATTCATGCAATATTACGACATCGCGGTTCATGTAAACCACATGTGATAGTTGTAAGAAAAAGTAATTAAGGATATGCAAGAAATAGGGTTTTATCCGGTTATTCAACGCACCTCTGAATGGTATTGGGATCCTAGCAGATTTGCTATTGTAGAAAAGTTTTTTTTTCCATCGTTGTAAGCATAAGCAAGGATGTCCTTCATAATTCAAATATCTACAACCTATGTAAAATAATTTCATCCGTGATTTCGGGCTCTTCTGAGATTTTAGATTGAAAAAAAGATGAAAAAAAACCATTTGACGAGGAAAACAGTGTTCTTATGTACTAGGTATTTTTTTCACACATACGAATCAGAGGCTATATTGAATTATTCTCAAATACGGTAGAGAACAACGGCAAACAAAGGATGAAGGTGAAAAATAACACTTCTTGTTGTAGAAGACGAGAGGAGACGGAGAGAGCGAAAAGGGAAGTGGAGAGGAGAAAAGAACTCGCGTGGCTCTCCGGAAGTATGAGGAGGAAAAGAGTTTGGATGATTGTATAAGAAGGCTCCGCCCGAATCGAGACCGAGCGAGCGAGAGAACAGATTGAGGAAAGTATGTGGGGAGTAGTCTGTCTGGCCAACGGAGGGAAATAATGTAGAAGTATTTGAAAGAGGAAAAGAGTTGCGGAGAGAGAGAGAGAGAGATAGAGAGAGAGAGACAGAAAGAGGAAGAGCGGTAGAGAGTGAGAGAGAGAGATTTGGAGAGAGAGAAAGAGAGAGAGAGCGAGAGATAGAAAGAGAAAAACGGTAGGGAGAGAGTCTTGGAGAGTGAGAAAAGAGGGAGAGAGAGAGCGAGAGAGAGAAGGAGAAAGAGGGGTCTAGAGATAGAGAGAGAACTTTCCATGGCCGCGGCCCGGCCCGGGGCCCTGGAAAGTTGGACCGGCCGCCACTTTGCACCTCAGCTCACTACTGATTCCGAGCTAGGCGAGGCTAGTTTCCGTATCATTAGGAAGAGACCACTGATTAGGCGGAATGCCAGGAAGTGATGCTATTCTCGCTGCCTCTCTCCCTATCTCTCTTACTCTCTCCTCTCTATTTTTCTGTCACCATGGAAAAGCTGTCTAAACGAGAGGAACCGAGACATTGCTAGCGACATTTGCAAATACGCACCTCTTATTGAAATAGGAACAGTGAGAGAGGAAATATAATTGAAAGAGTGTGTGTGTGCACGTGAGACGGAGAGATAGAGAAGTTGAACGAAAACTTTTTTAAATATTTTTTTCCAAATTTAGCCATCATCTATGTATATTCAAAACCCTATTTTGTTTCACACGAATTTCACGCTGCTGTAGAATGTCCTTTCTCGCTTTCTACCTCTCTTCCTTTCTGCAGCAACGTGAAATTTTCTCGATTCACA
Organism: Allodiplogaster sudhausi; assembly: GCA_945643635.1. Lineage (NCBI taxonomy): Eukaryota > Metazoa > Nematoda > Chromadorea > Rhabditida > Diplogasteridae > Allodiplogaster > Allodiplogaster sudhausi. Next base: position 1,624,883 of record CALZFC010000057.1, read on the forward strand.
TACTCCCAACAGCCTCGCTAACTTGATCATAATTTCACTTAATATCCCCATTGAAAGGTAAGACGTAAATATTTATATTAGGTCTTTTGGCATAAGGCCAAAATGAAATCATGTCCAATTGTCAAGAAGAATTTCTTAGAGAGGAAGGAGAGAGAGAGAATATAGAGTATACAGTAAAATGGACAAGGGATCAATGAAAATTAAGATAAAAGAATAATGGTTTAATTAATTTCCGATAAAGATATTGCATGAATGAGAAGGAGAAGTCTCGAGGAAGACTTAAAAGGTCATCATACTCTTCCGATTAAGTATGAGTATCTCAAAAGTCACCTACGATGCAGCAAAATGCGCACTTGAGAGCCGGCAATTCTTTGTTCTGTAACATTGGCAGGCCTGTACTTTGTGTAACTTACAACTTTGACGAGCTACTTTATATTTAAGTAAATGGGTTGCAAAGAACGTATGCTCAAACAGGGTGCGAGTCTTAGCTTTCGAAAATTATTTTTAGCGCCCGCGAAAGTGGGGGGCGTCTTAGCTTTCGATTTCGGGGCCACATCATATGTACATACATACATCACGCCGCCGGCCACAACAACACCAGAAGGTCTCGGCTTGACAATGTACATAGTTACTTACTATTTTCTCCTCATAATACTTACTCTCGCCCTCTCTTTTCTTTCTCAAACTGTCATGATTGTTAATTGGAACATTCTTCTTACAAGGTATAGATCCTTACATACTTATATTTACATACCATTTTCTAACACACTCGCCATATCCAATTATACTTTCTCTCTCTCTCTCTCTCTCTCTCTGTCTTTCTTCCTCTCTAGCCTTTTCGATTACTAATTGCAACATTCTCATTACAAGACATTTATATGTATTTACTTTTATCATTTTCTCATTCACTTGCTACATCCCATAATACTTTCCCTAGCTCTTGTCTGTTTCCTTCTTTTATCCACTCAAATTCTCAAAGTAGCCTTCTCGTTATCCTAAATAGGAACCCTGACAACTCAATCGCTGAATTACACTCTATATGATATTTATTATTACATACAAGCATTTGTATCAAACATTCTACCATTCAAGAATCGAAAGCTAAGACGCCCCCCCCCCCTTATCCAAAATCGAAAGCTAAGACCCAAGCGAAAAATCGAAAGCTAAGGCTCGCAACCGCTCAAACATATGTACATATGTATGTATATGAAGCTGCCAACAAAAACAAAAGTTTTTTTTATCGTTTTCGTCCGATTATGCGCATGTGCGCAAAAATGTTCACGTACTTTTTGAGCAGTTTTGTAGATTCGGCAGTATGCGCAGAAAAGTCCATGTACATTTTTGTGCCAATCTGCATAACGGGTCGAAAACTGGAAGAACGCATTTTTTATAGTTTGCACCACCCTATATATATATATATCCATATGTATGTATTACTGGGATGAAATAAGAGGGATTCAAGTCATGACATGCAATTACATTAGACAAGTGTTTACGTGTTTACGGACAAATTCCGCTTTTTAAGTTTGAACAATCTTTTTGCAGTAAATGATGGAGTCATTGGACAGTGGCGTGCCATCCGACTTAGTCCAGACGCCGTTGACACAGTTGACGTAGCTCGGCATAGCCACGCCGTCGACGAAGAGCATACGAGGTTCGATGCATCTCATCCTCTTACTTGACACCTTAAAAGCGCTGTCAAAAATGCATGTTCGTAGCATTCAATCCTATGCATGGATGTACATATGTATTTTTTATGAATGTTCAACTGACAACGAGAAGAACATTCCAACCGACCGGATTAGAACTCGATTGTCTAATTAAAAAAAAATAATAATAATAATAAACTAGTCCTAACGATAGGGCAACTGTAAGGGTCGATATCACTGTTGGTGCAATCGGCAACGGCAGGCGGAACCACGCACTCTAGAAATGACGGAGTTAAAAGTTTCTTTGTATTCCTATATTTTCTTAAAAATTTACTTGTCGAACAAAAAGAAACAGAAATTACAAGCTAATATGAGTGTATTACTCGAATAAGAATAAAGTAAGCGCATTTAAAAATCATCTCTTCTTACCTTTAAAGCAAAAGAAATTGTTCGTTGCCGCCGGGAAGAAATTGGTGGTGTTGCCTGCGTCCTCGAAGGTCACTCCATCTTCCTTGCACTGAATTCCTTCCTTCGAGATTGGAAACATGGACCAACTTCCTTCCTGAATGTCACGAACAGCAGGTTGTCGGTGTGAATGTGCTTACAAATAGCATGTCAACTTTATATTCGTACAATATTGTTTGTAAGACAAAGACCTCCAAATAGGAGGTTCATTAACAGCCCTACAGCAAGAGGGATCTTCAGATTTCTTCGAGATTGGAAACTAGAAGCAGATTTCCAACTAGTGAGTTGCTTCAACTGACCTTCATGCCGCCCATGCGGCTGCCAGGCGCACAAGTTGCAGCGATGCACGGCTCTTTCGATGTCGTCAGCCAGGATTCCTCACAGTGTATATATGGCGACCAACACTGAATATGCTCAAAATAAATACCATATTTGCTCTATTAGCACCCCCCCCCCTCTAATAGTACCCCCCTCTGAAAATGCCAATGGAAAATAGAACTCCTAGCTCTAGTAGAACCTCCCCTCTAATAGTACCCCCCCCTAATAGTCCAGTACTTCAGCTCTAGATGTACTTCGTACAGATTCTGGAGGCATGGGATGCTCTTACCAATGAACTGATGCCAAATTCATGATAATTCTGTTGTAAAACGGATATTCCAGTGATGATTTCATTGAATTCGAGCTACGAACCTTCCTTTTTTTGGGAATAAAATGTTGTTATTAAACTTTTAGTGTCTCATTTGAAAAATAATACCCCCTTCCTCTAATAGAACCCCTCCCTCTAATAGTGCCCCTTCCCCGCAAGGGTATTGAAAAAAAGAACCCCCGGGGGTAGAGAAAATACGGTAAATAATAATTACATTAATTTAAATTTGTTAATTTATTAACATTAAACTAATGTTTAAAAACATATAAGAAAAATTGTGCTAACACACAGTCTAGCAAAGCCTTCAATTACTCTTTGTTAACACAAGTCACCAATTTCATACCTTTTTTGCTTGCAAGTTGTCGCCGGGGGATTCGTGGCGATTGCGGGTTCTGTGTTAATGGTTGATTGGGGAGGTTCTGGATACAGTACTACGTTTTCTAATAAAGTTCATTTAAAATAAAGCTCAATTCCGATATGATTTATATCGTATCATCAATAAAATGATCGCTTTGTTAAAATATGGTGCGTTACACCCAGGCGGAGTTGAAAACAAAATAATTGGGATTTTGCCGAGAGAAAAGACACACTTCCTTCTGGTGGAAGTCTCTGCACACCTCATGTTGCAATGTTCATTATGCAGTGACTGTTAAGGAAGTATACTAATCTATATACATGCCTGCTTTTATCATGTGTTTGTAAGACTAATTTTTTTTAACTCACGTGTACTATCGGCGGTCATTGCAGTGGTTGATGGTTTACGGCACTTGGACTGTCGTCGCAGATTTTGGCACTTTTCCATCGAACTGCACACCTGCAAACCTTTTCAATTACATTATTTTTCAGTAAGCATTTTCTAAACTGAACTAACTTGTACTTTTCAGAACATTAACAAAATATCATTAAAAACACCTGCGAAATCATCGATACGAAGAGGATGATGCCGAAGACAAGTGTAAGTTGCATAGCACAACCTTCCTCGGGAAGAATCTGTAACAGTTATTAACAATAAGCAATCGAAGAGACCTGAAATGATTGATTCAAAAGACTTACACGAAAGAATGATGGGAATGCGAAGAGAGGCTAGAAGACGGTATTTAGAACGCTCACACGCTTTAGATATGACTCGCTTCCGCAGAACACCCCAAAAGGCGAAATCCTCCGTCGTTTCATATGCCATTTCGTCTGCCTTTCTTACAGAAAAGATGCAATTTGGGATGCATTAAACCGCGTGAAATTGCATCTCGATCAAGAAATCAGGCTATCACCGTCTACAGCCACGGAAGAAAAAGGAAGACAGAATGTTTCGCCGTTAAAAAACGATCTTCTGGCTCTGAATTCTGAAAGCGAGATAGCGAAAGCGAGAGAACCCGAGAAAGGGAGGGAGAGAGAGAGTGAGAGAGAGGCGGATGAAAAGAGACATAGAGAGAGAGGAAACAAAATTAAAGATAGAGAGACTGCGCGACAGCGAAAAGAAGTGTGAGAGGGATAAGGAGAGCGAGAGTTTTTTATTGAACAAACAAGCACACGTCTACAAAGGGACCACGTCGTTGTGAAATATAGCAAGCATCCTACTGTATCTCAAACCCTGGGCGAGTTTTACACGGATTCTCGCACAGAAGATCATTTCGACTTCTCCTCAGGAAACAAAGTACCTTATTTGAAGACCCTAATTACCTTAACATCCCCGTTCAAAAGCAAAATAACAGTCGCCATGGTCTGAGAAGTGATCATTAATAGGGAGGAAGTTTTCTTCTCGAATCTTCTGTAGTCTCCATTTTTATTACCCGGTTCTTTTTTCTTGTAAATTTTTTATATATTATTTATATTAAGCTTATGTTTATACCACATAAAAGTTACAATCTTTTTCAACATTTTTATGAGAGAGAGAGCGAGAAAGATAGATATAAAGAGACATAGCGAGAGAGGAAGCAAAAAGCAAAGAAAGAGATACGCCCTTGCGGGCGGGTATCACTTTTTTTCTGCAAACACTCGCAGGTCTGTACTTTGTGCAACTTAGAACTTCGACGAGCTACTTTATTCGAGTGAGTGTATAAATTGTGTCCATTAGGACATTTAAATAAATCGGCGAGAGACTTTTGAATGTATGTACGTTTGTTCAAGTATATATGTACATATACATATGTACTATATCTACAGTTTTACTGGGATGAATACAGAGACCTGCAATTGCATTGGACATCTGATTACGTGTTTACGGCCAAATTCCTTTTTTTTAAGTTGGAACAATCTCTTTGCAGTAAGCGGTGGAGTGATCGTCCAGTGGCCGGCCATCCTTCCAAGTCCAGCCCTTGGGGCCACATCTGTAGGTGCTCTGCACTTAATTGCCGTTGACGAAGTGCTTGCGAGGTGGTGTGCATCGGTATCCGTCGTCAAACGGCTTAAAAGCGCATTCAAGAAAAGCATGTTCCTATCATTCAATTTTCGGCATGAATGTGTTTTTATAGATGTTCTACTAATTGTGAGAGAACATTGCAACCGAATTTATTAGAACTCTAGAATCTAAAAATGTCTCCGTTTTAAATTTCCCCTCTCATTTGCCTGAATTCGAGGTTTCGACAGCAAAATTCGAATAATATGTGCGTTTCTTGTTTTTCTCTGACATAAAAATCTTCACTTCAAAATATTGATTAATGCCAACCTCAGGTTCGCATCTTATATTGTAGATACCGTCGGCGATGCACATGGACCCGGTAGGCATTTCCGCGCAAACTAATAATGTCGGAGTTAAAAGATTCTTTTTTCCCATTTTTTCCCAATATTGCACACTCACATTCTTCAATAAAATCTTCTATTACTCTCTTTTAACGTAAGTCACCAATTTCATATTATACTGTTTTGCTTGAAAGTTAATGCAGAGCTTTAAATCTACCCATGTTAAATCGATTACAACATTATATTTTTTTCATTTTTCCAATTTTGCAGATTGATCAATCTCGCGCTGTCTTCTATCCTCCCCTATTCCTTTCTCTCTTTCTATCGCTCTCTTTTCTCAGTTTCCCTCTCTCTCTTTCTCCTTCTCTCTCCCTCCTTCTCTCTCCATTCCCTTCATTCTCTCTCTTCACTACACCCCCTCTCTTCCTTTCTCTCCTTCGCACTTTTTTACACTTTTTTGTCTGCCTGCGTAAGAAATATCATTGGAAATTTGTTCATACATATATGTATGTCATCAATAAGCAAGAGGGTTGTATATAATTATTTCGGAAAGCATTGTCGGGACATGACTGATTCATTAAAAAAATTTACACAAAGATTTAGGAATGAAATATTACAATTAAAGAATTACACGTAACCATTGTCTTACCTTGTGCCATGTAATACAAGCAATTATTCAGCTGTTTGATAAAGAACAAAGTGAGTAAATTTTAATTGTATAATTAATTACTAAATTAATAAAAACTTTTTTTTAGAATACAATTCGACCAACGTCCTCTGGTGCCATGTAATTTGGCTTCGGACAGCTTTGGCAGGAAAGCGGCGCTGTGGTCGCCGGGGATTCCGTGGCGGTTGTGGGTTCTGTGTTGGTGGTTGATTGAGGAGATTCTGGACAAGTACTACGTTTTCTATTAATGTTCATTTTGAAATAAAGCTCAGTTAAGATATGATTTATAAAGTTTACAACAAATCGGTGCGTGCGGTAAGTGCCAGCTTTTAAAGGATCGCTCTTTTAATAGACGTTACGTATATTTTAGAACTATTTTGTCTGGATAGAGATAAAACAAATTCTATAAAATACAAAAAAATTGTGGCTGCTTTATGCCCATGTGGACAATGTCAAGTCAATAACGACGTGAACACAAAATAATTCGAATTTTTCCGAGAGACGAGATAATTATTGCTCAATTAAGATATCATTTATGACATTTTTCGTATTAATAAACAGCATCTACTAAAGGAGGTTTCAGGCGATTAAAAATTGTGTCTTGTTTTTTCCCCTTATTTGGTCAGGTTGAGCTAAATACTTCGATAGCAAGTGTTCCGAAGTCGCAAAAAATCCCTCTGCTATGAGAAAATTAACAGTTTTCATGTCTCCTTAAAAAAAGAATTGCTCTTTTAATAGCTTGTTTGAAACCACTTGGTCTGGAGAGAAAATAAAAAAAAACTCCATAAAATACAAGAAGTTTGCGTCTCCATTGCGCTTAGCCAATGATAAATTTACAGTTATGTGTATACAAACATAACATAATTCGAATTTTGCCGAGAACCTAGGCACCTTCTGTTGGAAGTCACTGCACAGCTCACGCCATTTTGCAATGTTAATTATTAAATGATTATTAAGAAGTATATTAATCTTTCTACATGCTTTCTTATATTATGCGTTTGCAAGACAAATTTTTGTTATATACTCACGTGTACTCATTGCAGTGATTGATCCTTTACGGCACTTGGACTCTCGTCGCAGTTTTGAGCACTTTGGATTTGACGGGCACACCTGCAAATCCTTTCAATTGAATATGCTTGAATATATTCCTCGGTTAGTATTTTCTAAACTGAACTAATTGGTCTTTTTCAGAACATCAACAAAATATCATTAAGCCACCTGCGAAATCATCGATCCGAAGATGATGATACCGAAGATAAGTGGAAGTTGCATAGTGCAACCTTCTTCGTGAAGAACCTGTAAGAAAAAAGAAGTGACCCCGAATCATTACTTCAAAAGACTTACACGAAAGAAGGACGGGAATGCGAAGAGAGGCTTGAAGACGGCCTATATGACGCTCACACGTCTTTTATGCATGCCTCCCAAACCGCGAAATCGTCGTTAAATATGAAATTTCATTTGCCTTTCTAACATAATTGACACAATTCGGGATACATTAAACTGCCTGAAATTACACTTTGAACAGGAAAAACGACTTTCGCCGTAAAGCCACGGAAGGAAAGGGGAGACAGAATGATTCGTCATCTTTATTCGGCCTTTTTTTAATATTTACATTTTCAAATATTTGTATGCCTTTTTAAATATTTGTATAATGAAAATATTTGTATGACCAATTAATCTTTTTATCCGTTGTCGCTGATTCGAATCGTCGTCGGGTGCTGATAAAAAAAGGAAAACCTCCTTATGTGAATATTTAAAAATGTAAATATTAAAAAAAGGCCGAATAAGGATGACGAAGCATTCTGCCCCCCCCCCCCCTTTCCTTCCGTGGCTTTACGGCGAAAGTCGTTACACACCCCTCTTTTTTTGTGTTTTTGTCGGGAAGTTCGGTGACTTCCGTGGAGGGGAAATCGTGTCATGACAAATAAATATTTTTTAATGGTCAGAGAAAGAATAAATAGTGTGTTTAACGTTGTATGATGGTACTAGCCTTACTTAGTGAGATTTCGGAATGTCACACCGAAAAGTCTTTTTTTTTCATTTACCGAGAAACGTAAGACATCCGGCTATGTATGTACATCGAAAGACCGATAAGGAAGACTTCCCATGTCAATCCAAGGCTCACCTCGGACAACATTCTGTGAGCAAACAAGCAATACCTTGACCTCGAGATCTTTTTTTTTCAAAAAACCGTTACGAAACCAAAAATCATTCTATTCCAGATTTCAGCGAACACTCTTAATCGTCGCTTACAATTTGTGCCATGTGATGTACGGTTATAAATAAGATAAACACTCGTTTATGAGGACATCTTTTCTCATCCTTTTGGTGTCGTCTTCGTTTTCGCTTCCCAAATTTAATGGCTGCAAAGTAGGACTTCCGTAATAAAACGGTGTTCTGGCTCAGAATTGTGAAATCGAGATAGAGAAAGCGAGAGAGAGAGAGAGAGAGATAAGCGAGGGGTGAGGGAGAACGAAAGCTTTTTATTGAATAAACATGGGCATGTCTACTAGGTAAGGTTAACGTCGATACGAAGCCCAATTTAGCAAGTAATTGCTACTCTTTCTAAAACCACGTTTTTAACGCTAAATTCACGCTTGTAGCGCTGAATTGTGAAAGAGCCATAGAGAGAGAAAGAAAAAAAAACCGAGAGAGAGAGAGGGAGAGAGAGAGAGAGAGTGAGAGAGTGAGAGAGACGGGTTAAAAGAGACATACGGAGAGGTACAAAGGGTACAAAGGTTTCATAACCGGAATCAAGGCTGGGCCTGCCGGTGGTCACCAGTAACGGTTTGCACCAGGGTGAGTGGAAACAAAAATGAAAGATAGAGAGCATGCGCTATTGCGAGAGAGAGAGAGGGAAAGAGCGAGTGAGAGAGAGAACGAAAGCGTCTTAGTGGAGAAACAGGCACACATCTACGACGGTCCACGTCGTTGGAAAGAAATATTTTGCTAGCATCTACAACATCTAAAATGCTGTTTTCAAAAACTAATTTCAGGCGTTGCAGAAGATTCGCAATTCGATTGCTCCCAGCAGTCTCGCTAAGGTGACCTTAATTCCCTTAATATCCTCCCGTCCAAAACTGATTATTAACAAGGAAGAGGCTTCTTCCCATCTACTTCCCTTAACCATCGTCTTTCTCGATCTACTTGGCGGATCTTTCAAATTTCTTCAAATCTTTCAAATTTGTTGATTTTCCAGATCGCTCGGAGTGCCTTTTTCCGCTCGTACTTTCTGAATATTTGCACAGTATTTTCATTCTTGTCTTTCACAAAGAGAATGCACATTTCTCTATTGTGACGCAGTAATTTAAATAAAGCCTTTTGGCGCAATGCCAACAAAGAGTTTTCCGTTTGTCTAGAAAGATAAGTTCATCCACGCGCCATTCAGATGTCTGGCAACTCTTGCTTTCTTCACTAAATCCTCTAGTGTCCTCTCTCAACGTTTTTCCAGTCCTAAGCCGCGTTTCGAGAGGGAGAGTAAGAGAGTGTGAGAGTGAGAGTGAGAAAGAGAAAGAGGAAAGAGAGGAGAGAGGGAGCAGAGTGAGAGAGAAATAGAAATGGAGAGAGATAGAGGGAGAGAAAGAGAGAGGGAGAGAGAGGGAGAGAGAGAGAGAGAGAGAGAGAGAGAGAAGCAGGGTGGGTCTGTTGACTCGACAGTACCGTTTATACAAGGCCCGCCAATACCATTGATAATAAATAATATTCATAACTTCATTCGTTTACAGTACACACAGTTCCCAGCAACACGGGTGGTCTTCATGTCTTTTTCTAGCATAGCGCATCGGGCAAACCACATGTACTATGAAAAAAGATCTGCTCGCAAAAAGATCTGCAGACCCGCTCGCAAAATTTTCTAATGCTTTAATTAATCAACCATAACATTAAAATTAACTAATCAAAACTCTCGTGTTCCCCCTCTCGCTGTCGTGTTCTCTCTCAATATTTCAATAGCCCTAAGCCTATATCGAGAGAGCGGAGGAAGAGAGTGAGAGCGGCATAGAAAGAGATAGAAAGAATCTGACCAATGAGATCAAACTTTAAGGCTCAAAATCATCGTTATCACGAGTCTTAATAATACAAATTGTTGAAGAAAAAAAACCTATAGCGTATGGCTTTCGCTTCAGAAACCACATGTTCTGATTGGATATAAAAATATGTTGCGTCCATAATTGCATATCCCGCCGGATATCACGATATGATAAAGATCGACAGATTTTAGCCCGGATTACAGTCTCACATGTACATGCAAATGTTGTTCTCGGTTTCATGCGTTGACAGACGGAATACCATTAATAACTGTTCTTTTTATGAGCTCCAACAAATTTCAACAACGGGTTCCAGCAACAAAAAGCAACTGCTATGGAAATTAACAAAAGAACTAACGAGAAAAAAACACTTGACAGGCAGCCAAAAGAGAAAATAAACACAGATTTTTTTTCGGAAAGTTGGGGGAGGGGGTGTCAGCCAAAACCGATCGGGAAGTTCTGGTTACTGTAACTTTAGAAGAGATTACTGTAACCTTGGTCTTACAATTATAGAGGAAAGCTCTCATGCTTTTCTGCCGGACTGGCGGAGCAGATACTTGCGAAGGCTCTCCTGTTGGTCCTTGAAGCTTCTCTGGCGATTTTTGCCGCGCACCTTAAATTATATTTATTTTATTAAAATTAAGTAAAAAAAGTAAATATGCATGAACAACGTGGAATGCTTAACATGTTGTGCCATGGTGAAATAAGCTATAGAATTGAACCAGCGAATAGTCTAACGGTCATAAAATAAACTGTATAATATTTCTACAGCTCAATGCATTAATATTTCTTTAAAACAAAATACTCACTAAAACATAGACGCATAAAAGAATATATATCCTTTAAATTGTCAAAAATAATTAATAAATAAGACTAAAATAAATAAACAACAATAAATAAATGAAACCAAGCCACACTGACCTTCTGCTTCACCATCTGGTAGACCTTCTTCTTGGACAACTCGCGGTTCGTGCGGCCCACGTGGGCGCCCTGGAAATGAGAACAAATAAATACACTTTTTATCTGCTATTCAATATTAACTTTTTTTTATTTAAACGCATTACAAAAAAAAACTATCTCTTCTTGGATTAAACAACGTATGTAATTTATCCTCCGCTTACGGGAGATTGATTCCTGTGGGCAGTAGAAAACGCCTATGATAACAAGGGAGGTCTTGTTAGAATCGTTGAAGTCTTGGCTACCTTGGTAGGTGCTTTTCAGAAGATTTGGTTGGCGCCGGCGCCGGCGCCGGCGATTAACAGGGGGGGAAACTCGGGAAACTTTGAGGTGGAATATCTCTTTTTCTAGGGCACCTACAAAAATAACAAACAGTTCTGAATTGCCCATTTGATGTTTAGTTAGGAGCCACAAAGCTTAGATTGATATATCGATTGGTAGATCGGTGGGAATGAAAATTAGTTTTTGGGCACTTTTTCGCCTGTAGTTGCCCCTTTTCTCGAAACTGACCCTACCCGCCTGTTGATTATTAAACTTTTTAGATGCAGTTTTTCATTGCGCATCTTTCTATGTGGGTCTCATCTCCCAATTATTACGGGTATTCAAGCTATGATCGATTAAAGGGGAAATTTTTGATGTTAGGAGCGACCTTTGGAGAATCGCTGACCGAATACTGGACTTGCTATCGAGAAACGGATTGCATATATGGAATCACCAAGATGAGAAGTATTTTTGGTGATTTTTTCGTTATTTAAAACATTCGATAAGTGCCTTAAAGGAGCCGGTTTCCGAAATACCGCGATATCTCCGAGGGTAGATAAGCCATGTCATCAAATTATGGTTTGAAAGAACCGTCTCGTAAAGACGAACAACTTTCTCATACATTGCATTGTCATTAGAATTCATCTTAAGCTTATAAAGGGTCGCTGAATGTTTTGGATGGCTGTTTAATTGGTCTAGGAGAGCTTTGGGGCAGGCGGCTGCTCTCTAGCCGTCTGCACTCTCTCCCCTCTCTATGCTGTATCGCACCCAGCGAGCGAGCCTGTGCGTAGTACGCGACAGATATAGATTGCTGCAACAATTGACTACCCTCGGCTTTTTTCATTCACTCGGTTTAATTACCCAAGTTTAAGGTAGCCGCTTGGGTGCGCCCTCGGATGCACGCATGCATCCGGATGCTCGCTGGCGTCCGATTTCTTTTTTGGTTTTTTTTTATTTGCTAGAGAAAAGAAAATGAATCGGCCAGAACAATCGAATGAATTTTTTTTTTCTTAAATCGGGAAATGACCACCGGGGCGATAGCCCCGGTGGTCATTGACCGGGCCGAAGGCCCGTAACTAGTACAGAAGTAATAACCGGATACTGCCGATGAAAATGATATTTAATAAATCAACAAAAAATGGCTAATATACAATAAAACGTATGATAGTCATCCTATATTATAGCATCGCGCTTCATGCAAACCACATGTGCTTAGAGAAAGAAATTTAAGAAAAAAAATACCACTCAACCAGCATATTTTCACAAATCAAAAAATACTTTTTAAAAACCGAATAAAAATCTATTATAGTTATGATTAAAAAATTTTTACAATAAATAATACAAAAAATCTCCGACCTTCTTCGGCTTGCCATAGTCGCCGCGGTCCTCTCTGCCCGCCTGGATGCTCTCCATTCTCTCCTCCTTCGTCTCTCTCCGCATCTTCTTGTGGAAGTGCTCAATGTCACGTAGGCGCGGCAGGCCATCGCCCTCTTCGCGTCTGCAAGTTGAACGGAGAAGTGTGAAGAAGATAGGGTTGGTAGGATAGAGGGAAGCGAGAGGCTACATTGATAATATAACAGAAGAAGCATAGGGAAAGGAAGAAAGAGAGAGAGAGAGAGAGAGAGAGAGAGAGAGAGAGAGAGAGGGAGAGAGGAGAAAGAGAGAGACAGAGAGAGAGAGAGAGAGAGAGAGAGAGAGAGAGACAGAGAGAGAGGAGAGGGCAGAGAAGAGAGAGCCCCTTACCTGCTCCTCTTCTCCTCGTGTTCTTCCTCCAATCGGATATCATCATTCGTGCGCTTTCTCTTCTCTGCCTCACGTGCCAGCTTCTTGTCGCCGACCGTGGCCTGGAAGAGACTTTTTATGTTTTAGTTTTATTTTGAATAAATATAAAATTAAATATTATCCGCAATTATTACATTTTAATCGTCGTATTATATGTGCGAACACAGTTTTTCTTTAAAATGTTGAGGAGATAGCGAATAAACAGTTTTTTTTGTATTTAAGAGTACAATAAAATGCGTATCAAAAAATTGACTCCAAAATTCACAACAAACCTTCTTCAGCTTGTATCGATTAATGCGCTTGAACTCCTCTTGCGTCAGGATTCTCGACTCGGAAATCTTTACAGCTTTCTCCTGCAAAGAAAGAGATTAAGAATTACAATACTCATTCTCAGGAATTTTTTTTTACAAGCATCTATATAATGTAATATATTATTAAAAAATAAAATATATAATTAATTTAATCGAAGTGAAACGCTTATACTTAACTACTCAAATAATTTAATTAACCCTTCAAAGGCACCTTATTTTAGAAAAAAAAGCAAACAAAAAAAATCTTATTACCTTGGGTATGATCTTCGCCTCAGCAGCTGCAGCCTTCTTCTCCTTCTTCAGCTCAGCCTTCGACTTCTTGGTCTTCTTCGTCGAAGATCTTTAATATTTTTCTTATATTTATTTGTGAAAAACAATCGGTAAACATTCATTCTAACTGTCGAAACTTATATAAAAGATAATTAAATATTAATTAATTATTAACAAAAAAATATTATTCATCAAAAATATATTTAAAAAAAGAAGCATCATTCTTACGTAGCACTCGCTGATATCTCCTCTTCCTTCTCATCCTCCTCCTCTTCATCTTCAGACTCTTCTTCTTCTCCCTCGTCTCCCTCTCCTTCCTCTTCCTCGCCCTCATCTGTTATCCATCCCTCGTCATCATCTTCGTCTTCTTCCTAAAAAAAAGGAGAATTATAAAGAATAATTCAGTAGACGAAACGAAAACAATGAATGTCAAGCAAATTTACGCTATTAATTTACGTGCCTACAAAAATTTTTTGTTTTAAATAAATATTTGGGGGAGAACAAAATGTCCAAATAATATCGCCTATAAAAATCGTAGAAACATATATTGCAAAACCTTACTATTTGAATCGAAATGCATAATTATATGTAAGTATATATATATAGACACATACACAGAGTAGAGAAATCAATACCCGGATAACTCTTCATAAATATGTTCCTTTATGGTCAGTGTAAAACTACCAGGCTAGAAATCGTATAAAACTCAGTGTCCGTTGTAACTGGCGCGACTTTCCCTAATTTTTTAAACAGGTATTTTCAAAAGCACAAGCTTTACATAGCCGGGTAAAAAGGGCGCAAAGTAAAAAAAGAATTTCTACTACTTTTATTTATCGATCTTCTCGATAAATAAAAGTAGTAGAAATTCTTTTTTTATAATAAAGAAGGATATCTATAGAACTACATTTCATAAAACTGTATTCTTTAATAGGACTATAAATTCAATATTTAGCAAATCAATCCTAGATGATATCTTCCTAAATATGCTGCTCTATGGTCAATGAAAATCACCGGACTACAAGTAGCCCACAACTCAGCAGTAATTGTCTTGACTTTCCCTAATTTGTTTATTACATAAAAATATTTTCAAAAGCATAAAAGTTCCCGCCCGCCCAATATAATCACGGAAAAGAGCACAATTAAAATATAAAAAAAAGAATTTCAACTACTTTATTGGTCGGACTTCTCTCAATGTATTTGGGCCATCTTGCACAATAAACTGTACGATAATTCTCGAAATATTATTTTCAAACCTCTTCTCCTCTTTTGCTCTAATATTTTTTTGCTAAAAACCCATAAAAAGATCTCATGGTCAATAGAAACATATCTCATAAAACTATATTCTTTAAATCGAAATGAATGTTTTATAATCATGTACATCCCCTCTTAGATCAATCCTATATTAAATCGACCTAAATATGTTGTTTTGTTGTCAATGAAAACCACCAGACTACAAGCAGCACACAACTCACCATTAGGTGTAATTGTCGTTACTTTCCTTCTAATTTTGAAGCATAAGTCTTTCAAAATAGCATGCTGTCTCGCCCTAAATATTCAGGGAAAAGAGCCCGAATTAAAAAAAAAAACGAACTTCATCAATTTTTACAAATCAGTGTTCTCTTTCTCAATGTTTTTGTGCCATCTTTTTTAATCAACTATCCGGTACTTCTCGAAAAATCATTTCAAACTGCTTCGCCTTTTTTTTTAAATATTTTATTAGAAATAAAAACAATAAATATTGCCCAATAAAAATGATCACTGTAGAAACATATATCATAAGGCTACCTTCTTTAAAGCGAAATGCATATTCTTCATTCAATGGGAAAATTTGTCCACAAAATCAATCTCTTATGAAATCGGCTTAAACATGATGTTTTTGGTCAATAAAAACCACTAAGCTTCAAGTTGCACACCACTCACAATCAGCCGTTTGGTGGGACTTTCCATAATTCTTTAAGAGACAAGCTTCCTCGGTCTATATCACAGCTTAAAAGCCTACTGCTAGACAAATTTTCGTTCATCCTTCCTGCTTAAACAAAACCCGATATTTCGAGCGTGAGCGATGTATTAGCGAACATATTAGCAAAATTTAACATAAAATAACTGTATCCGCCGTCCCCTCACTCATCCTTCCTTGGGTTTTTGGGCACCCCATGGTTTATATATTCAGGGAAAAGAGCGCAAATTAAAATTTTTTAAACTATTTTTACTTTTCAGCTCTCAAGGTATATGGGCCTCGTTTCTCAATGATCTACCAGGTAACTACCAAAAAAAATTACAAACCTCTTCCTCGCCGCTTTCCACATCCTCATTGGCGCCAGCCGCAATTGTCGACATTGTTTCATTCGCTTCGTCATCTGCGATTAAAAAAAAAGATTTATTATTAATTCTGTAGAACAACAATAACAGACATTTGAAGAATATTTCCGATAAGAATAGTGAGCTTGGTTTCCTCTTTTGCGAATATGGCAGTGTAATATAGTCGCCTAATTTATTTGTATTTGCTAGAAGAAACAGTTCCAAATCCACAACCAAACCGGCTCGTGGTGAGTAATTAATAATCCCAAATCCACTACCGAACCCTCTCCCTCAACTTCATTCTAGCCACTCTAGAAATTAATAATTAATAGATAACCAAAAATATACCGTACCCTCTCCCTCCTCATCCTCCTCCTCACTCTTCACATCCTCCCAACCATCATTGCTGTCTTCGTCTCCCTCTTCGTCCTCCTCCTTCTCTCCCGTCTCTTCTCTCTCCTCATCGAGGCACTCGGCGCCCGAGATGAAATCGGCCACATTCGGAACACCGAAGTCAGTGTATCTGATAAACATTCTTTTATTTTTGAAACATTATCAATTATTATAGAAATGATTTATTATGTTTTTTTTTAAATAAATTAGAGCGCATGAAAATATCGAACTCCGAATAGTACTGATTTGTAAATAAATTCAAATAATTTAAACATCACTTATCATTATCACTTGCCGAGAATACAGTTTTTTTTATAAATAAAAGTTTTCGTATAGTAGATTTGAAAAAATAAATTTATATATGATATATATATATATATAATATATCAAAAAAGCCTACTCTCGTTCCGCCAGGAGGCCCTCGCCATTGTCTGCCGTGGGCCTGCCTCTGTCTTTCTTCGCGAGGAGCTTGGGGTTCACCTATAATTTTTATTTAAAACAAACACTTGCAGGAAAAAAAACGTACAATAAGAAAAAAAATTGCTTTATAGAAACATCTCAAATTATACCATAATTGTACTATAAACGCAACCTCTTTCCTCTAGAATCAACCACTGTGGAATACATTAGCAAACCCTTCACATAACCGTAGCCTTTCACATAACGCTAAAACAGATTGTCTTCGAAATATGTTCCTTTATGAAATAATATGTTCAGTGAAAACCACCAGGCTAAATATAGCATACAACTCGGCCGAATAGGAATGGTAAAAATCATAGATTTTGAAAAAGTAAAAAACAAAAATTATAATAACCTCTCTGAAGAGCGTGACCAGCGATCTCGCGGCCATCGAGACGTTCTTATTCTTGTATGACTTGTACTGAAAATGAACTTATATATATATAATCTTATAACTATTTAACTTATTACAAAACAATATTTGAAAAAAATATAAGCAGAAACTAAGTTTAACTATTACATAAATGTAACTATTATATAAATACTACAAAAAATAGATAATAATAAAAATATTTTAATAAAAAAATTATTATTATAAAACCTCTGCAAGATCTCGGAGAAGCTCCTCAGTGGCAGCGAATGGGCAATTCGCAAAGATCTCTCTCACCGCGTTGATACCGACTGTTATCGCTTCGGGCGAGTTCCTGCAATATTTTTTATAATCCATTTCTTTTATATATTTTTAATTTAAATTATTTTTAACCATCATTCACAATATGTGTAAGAAAAGAGCTAGATTGAACCTGTTCGAATAAAATTTTTTTTTCTTAATATTCCACATCTTTTTTTACTTACTTTGTTTAAATGAAACATTTTTTAGTCATCTAAAATTATAAAAGAAGCTGTCTCGAGTAAAATATTTTTCTCCATCATCTTCTCTTATAGTTATTTTTTTTAATGCAAATAGTAATATGTAATCATATAAAATTCCAAATGTAAATGCCGAGTGTAAAAGAAGAGGAATATGAAAAAAAAATTTTTACTCTAACAATCCTACACTGTCTCTCTCTCTCTTTCTCTCTCTCTCTTTCTCTCTCTCTCTCTCTTCCCCCCCTCTCTCTCTCTCTTTCCCCTTTCTCTCTCTCTCTTTCCCCTTTCTCTCTCTCTCTCTCTCTCTCTCTCTCTCTTTCCCATTTCTCTCTCTCTCTCTCTCTTTCCCATTTCTCTCTCTCTATCTCTCTCTCTCTCTCTCCCATAAAAGATTCCAAATGAACCTGTCCGTGATGAAGTTCTGTGCCACATTCCTCACGAGCTGCTCGACAATCTCGGGAGGCACCAATTCGTGGCAGGCCTGGAGAAAAGGAAAATGAATGAACAAAAGTCCTCTCTCTCTCTCTCTCTCTCTCAATCTCCCTCTCTGCCACTCTTCTTTCTGTCTCCTCATTCTCTCTCTCGCTCTCATTTTTCTCCCTCTCCCTCCCTCTCTCTCTCTCTCTACCTGTGCAGCATAAAGCAGAATCCTCGTGACATCCCTCTGCTTCGGCTGGAGGAAGCGAGAGACGTACGAATAGAAGGAGAGCGTCTGCAGTCGATGCACTCCAATGAGGCGGGCCAGGAGAGCCAGGCGGAAGAGGCGGACCTGGGATAGAGAGATGACGATTTAGCAGGGGGTTATAAAAAGGAACTGTCTATATTACGGACACCCACTATGACGTGGTACTTCTCTCTCTGTATTTCTCGTCCCTAGCTCACTCTTTCTCTCTCTCACTATGTCTCTCTCTTTCTGTCCTCTCTCTCTCACTCTGTCTCTCTCTCCCTCTCTCTTTCTGTTCTCTCTCTCTCTCTCTCTCTCTCTATTTCTCCCTCTCTCTCCCCTCATCTCTGATCAACACTCAAATTCTGTCCAACCTCAAACTTCTCGACTTTCTTCGTCTCGAGCATCTTGAAGAGTCGGTCGGCGAATTCCTGCGGATCGAAGATTGACTGAATCGCTTGGAGATTGCACTCGCGACCGCGTGATTCTCAAGGAAAATGCGATCACTTTTTTCAAACATATTTTATCCGTTTCATAAATAAATATATCGAAACTGCTTTAACAAAAACAAATAAAACATTTCCTATCAAATCTTTATATATATATATATATATATATATATATATATATATATATATATATATATACATACTTTTCAATTGAGTTTATGTATTCTATACTCATCACACTATTCAAATTCGATCAACCAGATGGAACCTAAAACATTTCAAATAAATATCTTTATAGAAACAAAGTTTACAAAACTAGACTCAAGCGCCAATGGAAGCTACAATCGACCGAAAGTGGAATCTGCCCCAGATATATTAATGTGTTGTAAGTGAAAACCACCAGCCGAAAAGTGTAACCAAAACTCGGTCGTAAGTCGAGGAACTATGCCTTGCAATTAATTTTACAGCATAAAAGTCTCGCAAAAGCATAAGCTTACTCGCCATTTATAGTTAGTGAAAAGAGCGCGAATAAAAAAAGAAAAAAAAAACCCCGCCTATTTCATTGTTCGCTGTTCTTTCAATAGATAAAAAAGATAGAATATTTACCTTTCTTCGCCTTCTTCTTCTTGTGAATCGATTTCTTGGTCTTTTCGAGATCCTTCGCACGTTTTCGTGTCTTCTTCGCATGCCGGAATGCAGTCATAATCTGCAATAAAGCAAAAAGAATAAAAATAAAATAACAATAACTCTGCGAATATTAAAAGCAAAAGATATTTATAATCGGAATAATTGTAATTTTGAAATGAATAAATATTTATATTATCTAGATCCAAAATTAGAGGTTATCATACGACAAATTGCGATGCTACTTTGATGCGATATTCATTAACATTTTTATTTAAACAGTTATAAAAATTTGCCGTCTCGACTTTGTTCCCCGTTTTTTTTATTCTATTAAATTTATTTTTACATACTACTTTTCATTATGAGAAAAAATTTCTAACAAAAATGTTGAAAGTTATTTTTTTATCACATTATCGTTTAAGAAAAATGAATAATAAAAATTAAAACCTCTTTAATCTTCTTCTTCTCCTCGGACTTTTGAATTCCCCGTATTTTATTCCAATAAATTTTTCATAATTTATTTATACTTAATCAAAAAAGAGAGAAAAAAAGGAAATGAGCACAGCTCACTGACTACTCATGTTTATTTCCCAAAAAAAGTCAAAAGTCATTTTTCTTAATACACAATTTATTCTTTCATAAAAATATAAAATCAGCACCTCTTTAATCGTCTTCTTCTCCTCGGTACCTTCTTCATCGTCATCTGACTCCTCCTCTACGCCTTCCTCGTCCTCCTTCGAGCCGATGAAGAACTTCATAGCGGCCACCTGAAAATAGGTGTTTAAAAAGGGAGCCTTAAAAAGATTTCGTCCATTTTACCTATCAATCCTGATTTTGGGCCATCCCGGAAGCATCACCCAAATTATTAATTCTCTTTCAACTCTCACAAATGTGATATCCGAGCCCAAACCAATCGCAGCATTATCAAACCCAGACGAAATCTGTGCCAAATATGTTGGCATGTCGTCAGTGTAAACCACCATACGATCAGTGTATTAAATTTAGGGGCCGCTATTCGGTAGCACAGTCTCGTAAACGCGCATGGCTCTTGTTCGCCCCAAAAATTCACGGCTCAAATCTACCCTGTTTTTTTTGTTCTTCTAAATAGTCGACAGTGGTATTTATTCTCTCTCTCTCTCTTTTCCCCCTCTCTCTTTCTCTCTCTATCTCTCCCTCTCTCTCTCTATCTCTCCCTCTCCCTCTTGTTTTCCCTCTCTCTCTTGCTCTCCCTCTCTCTTTCCTCCTCCTCTCTCTCTCTCTCTCTCTCTCTCTTTCCCTCCTCTCTCCCTCCCTCTCGCTTTCTCTCTCTCTCTTTTCCCTCATTCTCCGAACCTGAATCTTCGGCAGTTTATGGAAGCAGCAGTCTGCAATGGCATTCGCTGTCTTGTCATCTCGGAAGTACTTCTTTCTGTACGCGTCCACCAGGATGAGCTGTGCGCAGCGGACAACGATCGAGCGAGAGTCCTGAACGGAAAATTTATTTTGAACTGCAACGAGTACGGTAGGCAGTTTTCAGGATCTTGTAGCCAAAAATAAAATGCTTAACAAGTAGAAAAAAAATTAGTCGAGCGCTAGGGTCCTGAACGAAAAATATGGAAAGTGCTACGAGGACGGTAATCAGCTTTCAGGATACTGTTGCCAGCAATAAAGTTTACCAAATATAGAATAAAATTAATCGAGCCCGAGAGTCCTCACAATCAGAGAAAAAATCGGACTGTTGCATAAAAAGTACGACAGGTGTTCAAGCTGAACGAACGTAGAGATTTCCCGGGACGGGACAATCTCTTGACTTTCGATATTTTTTTCTAATTTAAACTTATTTTTTTTAAATCTAAACTTTGTTGTTGCTTAAATTTCTAGCCGGTTGACTATGACCGGTCTGCCTGACAAGATATTTGTGCCCAACATTTATTCAAAAAGCGCTTTGCTTCATCGATCGGGCGTAGATAAATAACGCACAATATTGAGCCAGACGAGCGTGCTAAAACCAGCGGGTTCTCATTTGAAAAAAGAAGGTAAAATAAATGAAGCTATAATCACGGTTTTTTTCATTTATAATCATCTTTTTTCATTTATAATCTTCTTTTTTTCATATATATTCTTCGATTTTCATATTCATTAAAAAAAAAATCTCCAGCCTGATCGAGAAGACAAATTTTTTTTAAGATACGACCAAGTAATTCTCTCTTTGTAAAGAAACTTTTGGTCTCTCTTTATGTTACGAAAAGTAGAGGGACAGGCTTGTAAAATTAGTGCCAAAGCCAAACAGCAAAACCAATTAAATATTATTTCCGGACATAAGAATCTTCGGAACCATTTTGCAAAATTCCCCCTTCCCCTTGATATTGCAAATTAGTAAAGACCCTTTTTGCCGGATCTTTAATATAGAATTCTTTGCATGCACACTTACAAAAGAGTGACAAAAGCAAAATTCTGTTCTAACTCAAGCTCCTTAAAAGACGGAAGGCTCCAGAAATGAACTAATAACAATCATTATTCATAATTAACACCTATGTGTTACTACTTCAATACAACTAGATGTTTCTTGAATTAATATATAAAGAAATAAATAAATAGTTAAATAAATAAACAAATACATAAATAAATAAATACAGTACCTTGAGCTTGGCGAAGCAAAAGTTCTGAATCCTTCCGATCAGCCGCGCATCTCTCTTCTGCGTACAGAGACGTTTCAGCTGCGCGGATACTGTGCCCAGGACGAACTTTCTGAAAGGAGACAAAATAAAGGACTAATTAACTTAAATGACTAATTAAATAATAATTAATGACTACCAATCAAATGACTCATTGTAGTCTCTCCCAATGTTAACAAGGCACCATCTATTTTACGTGCCCATCCTGATTTTGGGCTTCCCCGAGCCATAGAACGCCTTGATTTTAGCTGTGGAAATTCAGGTTTCCTGAGACACCTTGCTTTCCGGGCCCCAAACCAAAAAAATATTTGCATTGTTTTTTTCTTCCCATGAAGTCGACAGAGGGGCAACAATTCGCTGGGCTCTCTTCTTCTACGCATAAATTAAACATGCAAAAAGTTATTCAGGACTGCCTAGCCGTGATATATGCATGTCCCATTCGACATTTCTCCTAGACTTGCATTAAAATAATCCTGCAAAGAATCGTACTATCAGCGACGCACCCGCATAGAATTGTATTTTAGCAAGTGCCACCGTTTCAGAACATTTACTAGCCAAGAACATGAATAAAAATATATTCTCCCTCTTTAGCTCTCTCTCTCTCTCTCTCTCTCTCTCTCTCTTCTCCCCCCCCCTCCCTTCTCACTTTCTCTCTTCTTCCCTCCTTCTCTCCATCTCTCTCTCTCTTTCCATCTCTCTCTCTCTTCATCTCCCACTCTCTTTCTCTCATCCTCTCTCTCTCCATCTCCTTCTCTCTCTCATCCTAACCTCAAATGCTTGTCTTTTAAAACGCAGGATTTATAAATGGTACCTTCAATCTTACCTCATTTTGGGCACTTCCCGGAGCCATGCAACACTACGGACTTGACTGTGGAAATTCCGTTTTTCCCCAGCCATGATATTCCCGTTTCTTGAATTCTCACATATTTTTATAATTATCGAGCAAACGAGCGACAGCTTAACAGCGAAAACTTTGCATACACAATTCTATTTTAGCAAGCGAACGTCTAGAAAACCGCCGTTTCTGAATAACAAGAAAAATTTCATTTAAATGCACGATTTTTTTAAACAATTTTGCACGCGATCAAATCATGCAATCTCATGGTAATTTAAAGGGCTTTTTAAATCACTACTGTATTATTTATACCGTGCAGCAAACAAAAAGAAACAGCCTCCAATTCTCATTGACTCTTAAAACTCTAATGGTTAGGAAAATAACACAAATTATAAGCAGGAAAAAAGGCTCTGTTTAGGGGGCATAAAACCTTCACCAGTCTCTCTCTTCTCTCTTTCTCCTCTATCTCTCTTTTTCTCTCCATCTCTCTCTCCCCCTCTCTCTCATCCTCACCTCAAATGCTTGTCTTCCAGCTTGACAAGCGAGAAGTACAGCTCGAGTAGCTCGATCGTGTCCACAAAGTTCTTGTTCCGCAGTGGCAGAAGCGCCTTGCAGAAGGCCATTCGAACCTTAAGAATGGCGGTAAATTACAAAAAAATTTCACATAATTAATTGCCAATATCCTAATTTATATCAGAGAGAGGGAGAAAATTGTAGCCTTCTTCAATCAGTCACCGCGTTTTCTAATGTAATTTACTTTATAAATTAGGGGTAAAAAGTTGAAAGAAAACAGGCAAGTAGACGAATCGTCATCATATTGACCTGTCAAGGATATTTAAACGGAGATAAGAAATAAAGTTTTTGTTGAATAGTTATTCATTTATTATTACTCGAAAAGTAATAATGAAACCTTAATAATTAAACCTAAAGTTAAAAGAAAAATCTAAAAATAATACATGAGGATCCAGGCCAGCGCTTTGCTCTCGGAGAACTTGCATCATTTGTGCGCCAAACGCCTTCGCTTCAGCTAGAAGAAGAGAAAAAAGAAATGAAATTAACGAAAAAAAAAGAATTTGACAAGATATTTCATTTTTCAACTTTACTAGAATGTTCTCTTTATAAAGAATAATGAAAAAAACATTATGAAACGCTACTGTTTACTCGTGAAAGACATCGCAACTATGGAGAGGAAGAATAATAAAGTTTTTTTTTGCTAAATAAAAAAAGAGAATAAAAAGTGAACCTGGATAATAGATGGCAACTCCCGAGAGGAAAGTGACCGAGTCGAGGAGTGGCTGCACGTCCATTCGATGCTGGGCTGGCTGAAAAAAAAGGAGAAGAAGAATTAGCATACCGTATTCTTTCATATAATATCAATACACGGTATAAACGCTTCCATAAATCCATAAACTTAATCCATACACGAGATATATTCAGTGGAAGGACTCTTATAAAAAAAAGTTTGTAAAAAAAAAAGCATTTAAGTTTGACGGGAATACATTAAGTAATCTCTAATTGTTAGAAATATGCCCTAAATGGCGCTTATAAACATAACGAATTAACCTGGAGATGCAACAGCTTGATCGTCTGCATGTAGTGCTCGAATTGCTCGAGAAATTCCTGAAAATACAAGTTAAGAGAAATAAGTTAATTGTTGCTTCGAAATAAATACTACTTCTTTGCTACACCATGATTCGCAAAAATAGGGTACAAAACTAATAAAAAAAAAAAATATATATATATACTTATTCTCGAGTTCAAGTAAATCTTCTTTTTGTAACAATAAGAGAGGACGAAACGAACGAGTAAACACAGCCGATTCGTTTCAAGAATATATAGCAAACTGCTGCACCACAAAATCACCGTGACACATGACGAACATTTTCTAATTAGAATATAAGAACAGAAATAGAGGACTGCTTGCGACCTAAAGTTTTAACATAAAAAATTGTGAGTTCGAGGACAGGAACCACTGATTTCCATGATGAAATTGAAAACGCTTTGAAATGACACGCAGCAATAAGCATGACATGTTTTACTCGGAGAACAGAAAGCGAAAATCCTAATTGTTTATTTGGCTGCAGTAAAAAAAAACAAGTTTAAAAAAGTGAAACCCCTGCTAATGTATCCAGTAGAAGTTTGACGAGGACAAAAGCAAAAATACTCCTTCTATTTATTCAGTTGAAAAAAGAAGGGGAGTGAAGTGAAAATGCTCCTTGCTCATTCAGTTGAAGTTTCACGCAGAGAAAGTGATAATTTTCGTACATAATTTTATATTCAATATAAAAAGAAGCGGAGGGGAAAAGTAATAATCCTCCTCATTTATTCGGTTGATAAAAAGAGAAATGGAAAAAAACAAAGCCTGAGACCTCCTTGTACGACTCGGGCTGCTTGCGGACCATCTCCTGGAGATAGCCGAGATGTCGCTCGGTCATCGTGAACTTGTTCAGGCGACCCGAGGCGCCGAGAGGCGCGGCGGCCGCAGCTGCGGCTGCTGCCATTTCCGCTCTTGGTTACCCTTGAAATTGGATTCTTTTTTGCATATATTCCTAGTTTCTATACTTTTGTTTTTACTGTTAACAAACACATTACTACTACTTACAGTTTAAACTCATATATTCCGCAGAATAACCAGGCCCAAAACAAGTCGAAGATACGCAAGATGATTCAAGATAGGTTACATTCGAAGAAAAGAAAAAGCGAAGCAAACGAGATTATAAAGAATGGTGACGAAATATAAGGAAAAAAAACCATCTGATACACAACAACGCCATGTTTTCCGCGAGTGATTTTTTCTAGGAGAAGAAATTTGCAAACCGAACAAGAATACAATACATTACAGGTAACAAAAAAAGAATAAAGAATCAGTAAGTAAGAAAGCGAAAAGTAGAACCCGTGAGGAATGTGATGATTTATCGTGTAAGCACGAGTGAGCATTGACGAGGATTCGAAATCTCTTCTACCGAACACCTCACTCGGCACACTAAATTACCCATTTGTTCTCTCGTAGTTGTCGTTTATGTCCTGGTTGTTACCCGTCTTTTTTTAATATATATATCCACCTTTTTTAAGTCTACGTCTACGTCTACCTCTCATACTTATTCCTTCTCTCCTGCTTTTATTCTGTCTCTCTAAGTAGTTGTTTGCAGTTCTTTTCCTGTCTCCACGGTTAATTGGTGTCAAAACTTGAAATTATCTTGTGCAAGACTCAGAGGTGCAAAATATTTTCCAGAAATTTTTTCTTGCTCCTTATAGAGATTGGCTATGGTCTTTGAACAAAAAAAAAGTAACCTTTCAACGATTTTATCAGCCATGATAGCACGTAAAGCAAAACCGAATCGCAATAACAGTACATGAGAGCTACATACAATGCAGGTGAATCGACCATAAGTGATATACGGATATGGCATTGATCCAAACTATTGTGGAAATTTCTACAAATATGGCGCTGATCCACACTACTTTAGCTATTTCTACCCGTGTATTATAGCCGTAGGCAGTCCCCCTGGATCGTCTTCTGGAAAACAGAGCAGACCTATACCTAAAGGCAGCTACTGCAAACCGCAGGGCACTAAAGTCAAGTTCGAAATTAAATCAAAATTTTGTATTGCTTTATTTAACATTTTAACTTGAGATCTCATTCGTACTTTCTTTCTCCTCATTCTCTCTCTCTCTCTCTCTCTCTCTCTCTCTCTCTCTCTTTCTCTCTCTCTGTCTCTCTGTCTCTCTCTGGCTCACGATCACTCTCGCTTTCTTTCTCTGTCTCCATATCACCATCTCTCTCTCTCTCTCTCTCTCTCTCTCTCTCTCTCTCTCTGAGATTCTGAGATTCTCTACCTCTTTCCTAATTTGTTTCTCCATCCAAGCGTATCTGAAACATAAATGTGAGGAAAATATATAATTATTTTCACGTGCTTTTCCCTGATCCTCACGACAGTGAGCCGACATTTCGAAACGTTTCGCTTTGGGGTTGAGGATTAAATAATTAGCATGCATATCCTCGTCTTGCGTAACAACCAACACGAACACGGTTCATGTTCATACCAATAACAAAATGTTGCTGCTGCAAACCTCTGGGCATTAAGATCAAGTTACAGCAATGTTCTTATTGTCCATATTTATCTTTCAAAGTAGATATCTCTTTTTTACTTTCTTTCTCCTTTCTGAACTTTACTACTTCCCTGAATCTCTATCTCTTCTCCTTTCAAACATTTTTTCTCTTTCTCTCTCTCCCTCTTTCCTTTTCTCATTTATTACTTTCTCTCTCTCCCTCAAATTTAAAGTTCTCCTCAAACCCCACTTGATAATTCTACCTGAGTACTGCCAATCGCTGCCCATGATCCGCCATGACCTCATCGAAGACACCCTCGTCGTCCGCCTTTCCCAGCCACACCACGAACAAGTCGTCGAGTACTTCGATGTGTATATTATTTATATATTAATTGTTATACAATTCCTTCAGGCAGTTCTGGTAGTTGCCTGAGACATCCTAGGAAAATTAATGGCTAACAATGAGGCTCTTGGAAGAGATTATATGCAGACCAATGATCATTTCTTTCTATTACGAAGAACATACATATTTTTACAGAATGTCTTGTAAAATGTTTTATATCTTGAAGAAAAGTTCAAAATTGAGGAAAACACAGGCCAAAGTGGTGCGTGAAAAGTGCTTTAATGTCAGTGTTTTCCTTCTTTCCTGATTTTATTCTGTCTCTCCTAATAGTTTTTTTTACCGTTTGTTTTCCTTTGCTGTTAATAGATGTTAAAATTTCAACTAATTCTGTGTGAGCCACAAAAGTAAACACTATCTTCTGGCTCGTTCTAAAGATCTTGTTTGGCCTTTGAACAAAAATTAACCTTTCAACGATTTTATCAGCTTTAAAGATGGAATGAAAACACAACTCAATCGCAATATATTGTGCACGAATTACATTTCTGCCTAATAATTAGGTATTGAGTTAGTAGTTTAGAACAATAAGTTGGCAACTTGCCAAATTATGTGACCAATAATTTAGACTTAATCAATTCTCGTCCACTCTATCGTTGCTGACACAGTACGACGCGAGGTGATGCGCGGTCGCGAGGATTCAATGCGGAGCGTCACCGTATCTGAAATATTAATTAGAGAGAAATTTGAATAAAAATTCCCGCGCTTTTCAATGATCCTCACGGCACAGAACCGCCTTTTCTTAAAAGACTTCGCATATGTAATTACCAGTGAAAACAAGGGTTTCATCAAGCTAATATCAGCTTGATCAAATTTAGCGCCTACTAATACCAAAATGTTGATGCTGCAAACCACTGGGCACGAAAATCCAGTTCAAAAATAAAACTCTGAAAACGAATATTTTTTTTCGTTTTTGAACTGTAGCGTAAAATAGACTTCAGCCGGCTGATTGCAGACATATCAAGAACACGTCAAGCCTAATAAATATATATTTTTAAAGTAAAGCATAAATTGTTTAAAAAAAAAAACAGCGTCTGAGATAGCGAGTCTGAGAAATTGAGAGGAATTTTTCTTTGTACCTGAAAAGAGAGAGAGAGGAAAAGAGATGAAGAATTAGAGAATGCGACAGATAAAACAGTGTGTGCGAGAGAGAGAGAGAGAGAGAGAGAGAGAGAGAGCGGAGAGAAAGGGCGTCAGAGGGAGAGGGAGAGAGAGAGAGAAAGAAAGAAATTGAATGAGAGCATAAAGATTCTCTCAATCTTTACTACCTTCTCTCTCTCTCTCTCTCTCTCTCTCTCTCTCTTCTTTCTATCCCTCTCTCCTTTTCTCATTTGGTGTAGTGGAGCGAGTAAAGACAATAATTGTGTACAACAAACTATGAGTGTGTCTGCAGGCATAAATATATCATTGGCATAACAACAACTTTATGGCTACTCATTTTATTTTTCTTCCCGGAATCCTAAGAATTGTTCCTGTGATTTAATTGTCGGAGGCTTGAATTTCACTTTTTTTTTGCATTTCTCGTCATCGTTGATGTTCTTTTTTTAATTTAAGGACACCATTTTCCTGTCCGATTTCATGTTCGTGTTACGATTTTGGACATTTCACTTGCTTTATCGAATGGAAATGAAGTCGTGTCTCACATCAGGCGAGAAAATGCACGCGTGGCATATAATTAGAAAATAAGCTTCTTGACCAGGAGGAGAGGGAGGCGAGAGTGTCAGAGAGGGGAGAGACGGAGCGTGGGTGGAAGAGACGCAGAGACTTGGCAGAGAGATATCACTTGGTCCTCGCCGAAGAGGTAGAGCGAGCAGAAGGCATCGAATCGCCGAGTTCGGTCTCCTGACTGGAAAAGAAAGGAATACGGTATAGAAAATATTCGTTAATTAAAACATGTTCCAAAGGAACGTTTATTGAACACTGTAGTCAATGGCCTACAAAGTTACTTTCGAAAAAAAAACAAACAAACAGATACTGCTTAATATTTAGAGCGTGCAAGGCATTAACCGAAGGAAGTGGCGAATTCGCATGAACGGCAGCTGATACTTGCCGCTGAAGATGGCTGCATAAAAGACGATATTATTTGGCGCCAAAAACACTCATTTGAATTCGCGATTTTTTTCTCTTACAAATTTTTTTTTCCAAAAAGTCCGACTACAATGGTGAGGAAAATTCAAATCGATATCGGTTGAATTTTGCGGTCCTTTAAAGTAATAAAGGAACAGAAATAGGGGCCAGTATTTGTTTTTATTTACTCTGACGCCTGAACAATAAACATGCTAGCCGTTAAGATTGATCTCAAATGTTATATTAACTGTAATATTAGCCCAATAAAAGAAAACCATTAGTTTCATTCTTTCCTCGCGCATATTCAGGAAAAAGGGCTCGAATTCAAACACGAGTTTGGAAAAAATACCATACTCTGGTGATCGGCGCCGTGGACAAAGAGTGGCGGGACCGGCTGCGGCAGCAGCTTGAGCAGCTCACGCGAGTGCTGCATGTGAATGACCTAGAATTTTTAAAAGAGTAATCTTTTGGCGCGAAATTTAAAAAGTTCAAAAAATTACTAGCTTTTTTTGGCTCGAGAAATCCTAACTGACATTGTCTTCCGAGCCGTGGATGAGTAGAACAGGCACGCGGATCTCGCTCGCTTTCTCCTTGCTAAAAAAGAACTTTTTTTGCCATTTTGCTCTTAATTCTGCCAAACGACGGCAGGCATAGAGATTTGAATATAGAATATTATTATTTAATTGATACAAAATAGCATTTTTTTTATATTAAAAAAAAACAAAATAAATACTTGGTGAATCGGTCATAGCAGTAGGCCTCTTTGCGGTCGGGATGGTTGGCGAGGAGGCTAAGGCCCGACGTGAACGGAGCAATGAGGACGACGCCTGCGTGTGATAGTACTGATATTTAAAGGCACCCAAAAATTCACGTTTGAATTCGCGGTTTTTGCCTGAGGCACGGATTTGAAAATTCACGTTTGAATTCGCGCCTTTTTGCCTGATAATGAGACACGGAGTTGTTTCGCGTGTTCATTTAACAAGTGAGCTCTTTAAAAAGGAGACCACCAGAAATGCCGGGAGGATTCAACGAAGCGAGATCCGTGACGGCCGACGTGCCGATCGAGTAGCCCATGAGAACGATCTAGAAAAAAAAATATTAAAAAAATATTAATTAAATTTTAATATTAAAGAAATTTACCATTTTTACTGTAAATATATTAGTGTTATACTTTACTTTTTTTTTATTTTTTTGTAAAGTAACAACTGATTATGATATCAAAAGTAATTTTTAAAAAATTAAAATAAATTAAAATTTATATAAAACACGTCCCGGTCACCTTCTTTTCAGGCTGCGTCAGCCGGATGTGCTCGTAGACAGCTTCGATGTCCGCGTAGATGTTCTGCTCCGACGGTTTGCCGGAGCTGTAGCCGTACCTGAGAGATATGTATATTATTTATATATATATATATATATATATGTATATATGTATATAATATATATATATATATATATATATATATATATACATAATTTTTTTAAACATTAATGTTATTCTCTAGAAGTACAGTACCCCGAGTAATCGAAAGCGTAGACGTCCATTTGGAACAGTTCGGCGAACGTCAGGAAGTTGACAGCGTGCGGATGCATAAACCAGCCGAGGTCAGAGGAGTTGGGCTGCGCGAAGAGGATCACCTGAGAGGGAGAGAGAGAGAGAGAGAGAGAGAGTGGAGAAAGAATGAAAGTGAGAGAGAAGGAAATAGAGATTTGTGCAGTAAATCTTTGTTAGCAATATAATTCGCGATATTTCTCGTAATCTTGCACCTGTTTCTCGAATGCGTCAGCAGCCTCGAAATGAGGAATGCGTGGCGCGCTGAAGCGGACGCAGACAATGTCGTTGCCGCGAAGCGTCCTGCGCAAAGTTGGCATTTATTTAGTATTATTATTTTGAAATTCTTTCTTCCACTTCATACTTCATTACAGAGAAGAAGTTAACAAAAAGATGAAGCAGAGAGAATATATCAGGGCACCGCACCCGCTGTTAGGGTACCGCACCTATGTAGGCTACTGATACTGAATCTATGGTTCCGAAACCCAATGTTAGGGATCCGATTCTAGGGCACCGAAACCCCGACGTCAAGGTACTGAACCTTGGGTACCGAAACCCCGAGGTTAGCATACTGAATCTTGAGTACCGAAACCAATGTTATGGTACCAAATATAGGGTACCGAAACCCAATGTTATGGTACTCAATCTAGGGTATCGAAACCCAAGGGTATGGTACCCAATCTAGGGTATCGAAAGCCGATGAATAGGGCTACTGTTCGATACCGAATCGAGAATGCGCTGCATGCGGCGGTGACCTCGTCGTAGTCCGCGTGCTGGAGGCCATGCATTGGCACCGGCTCTATACGGAAGGGGCGGCCGGCCGTCTATAAAAAAAAATGATTTTTTTTTCTTCTTAAATTATTAATCAGTTTCATTTTAGTGATTGACATTGGTAATGTTCTTCTTGTTTTTATTGATCACGTTATCCAAATAGTCTTTCATTCTTTTGACTATACTAGCCGTCTATAAATAATGATTTATTTTTTAAATTATTATTCAATTAAATTTTAGTGATTGACATACATGGGTAATTTTCTTCTTCTTGTTTTTATTGATCACCACGGTATCCAAATAGTATTTCATTCTTTTGACTATACTAGTTTTTTTTTCGTGTTCAAACAACCTCGGAAGCGTCGGAGAGCCACTTTGCCGGGTCCTCCTCGAGCTTGATGCGGTAGCTCTTCAGTCGGTCGGGCGGGTGGAAGGCGAGCTGGAATCATTGCATTTTACCTTAATCACTCTCCGTTTTTTCCCAGTAAATTAAACATGCAAAATTCAATTTGTAGGTAAGCTGGGAAAATACATATATATATATATATATATATATATATATATATATATATATGTATATATATATTTTTTTTATTTATTTTTTATTATATAAGCTATTATTAATTATACACCTTCCTCACGATCATCTCTGGCACCGGCGGGCAGAACAGCCCACACATGAGGCCGCAGCCCTGTAAAAAGGGAGAAAAAAACCAATAAACTTATTAATCAATTTAATCGATAATCTATCTAAAATATAGAGATAATACAGATTAGAAAAGCTTAATGGAAAAGAACTGCTTTTGACATCTTCTACTCTAGAGAAATGCAGACAGCTACAGCTGATCATGAGATGACAGATTCTCAAGAAGCCTTTGAATAGTGGATTTACTAAAAGAATCTCACTCCTTGTGATTGTGAGAAAATTTTTTTAATCGACTTTGCTATCAGAAATTGTCGGGATAATGAAGGAGAAGGAGGGTGTTGGAGGAAGGGAAAATGATTAGAGCAGGAATGGCCACCTAGAATGAGAGGAGACAACCGCCTCATGAGTTGAGCAGGCGGTAAAATAGCTCGATTCGATTTATTATCGATTATAGATCAATTATCGATTATTCCAGTCGACTTTCGGGATAATGTAGAATTTTTGAGGAACCTTGAAGAACAATCGGGCGGATTCGAAGAAGCCGCCGTTCTCTGCGCGGTTTTCGCCATTCTGCCGCAGATTTTCGCGCCCGGCGCCAACTCCGCCCACTTCCTCATCCGAGCCTGAAAGGAATTTTTTCTGAATTAGTCTTTTTTAAATGATGTTGGAAAAGAGTTTCATTTTTTTTTTCTAAAATAGTAATAATAATAATAATAATAAAATATCAACAAAAAAGTTTTCTTCTTCATATTGATGCAGAGTTAACGCGCGTTATCTCTTCTTTCAAGTTTCAATCGCTCATTTCCTCATTCACTTCCGCTTCGTTCTAAGCTTTTGAAAACTCAATAGGAGGCAGTTTATATAAACAGCGCTTTTGTTGAATAGAGTTTTAATATCTTTAGTATGCAGTTCTCATCAACTACAACTTGATTCGGAATTTGTCTCTTAATGTATTGGTGGCTTTGAAAAATGGAGATATTGATATTTAAGGAATTTTAACTCTCGACAAGTATTTTTTTTTATTTTTTTTATCATCTATTAATTCGTACTTACCTTCCATCCGCTCCCTAAGCGACCTGTGCACGGTGCTGACATGATTGCCGCCGCTCGTCAAGCGCAACTGGAATTTTTTATTTTTTAACATTTATATTTTCCTTTTTTTCTATAATATTCTAACATGTCAGTCAGTCATTCTAACTTTCTAAAGTCATTAAAATAATAATAATAGTAGACAAATAGTTGTAATAAATAGTGTCAAAACAAGCGGCTAGAACAGAACCAAGCGGCCCACCTCTTCAGTCATTTGTCCAGGAGCTTGAGAGAGAGAGAGAGTTCAGCCGAAGTCGACCAAACGCAGCCGATGAGATGAGGTGAAATGATGCTGTCAAAGGGCCACTTCAGACAAAGAGTCGTGCGGAATTATGAAATATGTCCTTGGACTATTTGCATACTTGTTTATGCTTATTAATGAAGTATTTTTTAAGTGCATAATACATACATGCTACATGAAAAATAAGATGAAAACTGTAACAAGAAACTTGAATAAGGAGTGGTAAAAAGTCAAGTCAAGTCGAAGGTATGTGTCTGCAAGCAGAAATGTAACTTTACAATAACAACAACTTTATGGCTACTCATTTTATTTTGTTTTGCTTTCCCAGAATCCTTTGAATTGTGCCTGTGAATTGTCACAGGCTTTGAAAATTTCTGAAGTTACTACATGTCCGCCTTGCTTAAATGGCTTCATTCCATAAATGTATACTCATTAATTATCATGTCAAGCCACTTTATTTTAAGATGTTACACTGGACGGTATCAAGAAGAGAGAATAAATTCTTTCATTTATTCACCTTAACAAATGTAATGTGATTAATTAAATACAACTCTGATGTCGTTCTGTATCGAAAAGATCACGTCAAGATTGTTTTGTTTTTATTATTACAGTTGGCGTGCGATTTGTATGATAGACAACGGTTGGCACTTCAAATTGAGAACCCGAGCCTTGGTGAAGTCAGCGGACCAGGGAGGGTGAGAGGGAGCGAGAGAGCGAGAGAAAGAGAGAGAGAGAGAGCGAGAGAGCGAGTGAGGAGGGAGAGGGAGAGGGAGAGCGAGAGCGAGAGAGAGAGAGAGAGGGAGAGAGAGAGTGAGTGAGAGTGAGAGAGAAAGTAAGATTTCATCGCACAAGGTATTGCAGGTTTCCTCCATGGAAACG
Organism: Allodiplogaster sudhausi; assembly: GCA_945643635.1. Lineage (NCBI taxonomy): Eukaryota > Metazoa > Nematoda > Chromadorea > Rhabditida > Diplogasteridae > Allodiplogaster > Allodiplogaster sudhausi. The sequence goes on from CALZFC010000057.1 coordinate 1,659,527, forward strand.
ATATTGTATGATGGAGTTGGGTCGAGAGAACGCTCCGAAGCGGCTAGAGATGCGATTCTCCAAGTCCTCGACCTCTGCTTCCGCTTCTACCGTAACCTGGGTAGTCGTCGTGGGACTCTCTTCGGTTTCGACAACCTTTTCGACTCCAACGGACTCCTCAAACCAAGTCTTACTTGTAACACGCCAATGGTGGTGCCAATGTTTTGGCGCCACGGCACTTGTAACACGCCAATGGTGGCGCCAATGTTTTGGCGCCACGGCAGCAAAGCATTGGCGCCACCGCTGGGAATAATTACTTGTAACACGCCAATGGTGGCGCCAATGTTTTGGCGCCACGGCAGCAAAGCATTGGCGCCACCGCTGGGAATAACAAAAGCGAAACTTTTTACGCTAACGTTTCTCGCCTTTACGCTTGTCCTTTTCTTTCTTTATTTTTTCAGAACGTTTTCAGGGTTGTGTTTTGTTTGACTTTTTTCTTGTTCAAGAGAAATGAAGGAGGAGGACTGGAAGGAGGCCGTCACGCGGGTTAAAGGCTGAGAACTGCATACAGCAGGAAGGCCTTCCTGCAGCAGGAGTGCCGATACGTGTCAGTTGTGGAACGACGCATGGGCAGCTACACGGACGTCCTCAGGCGTCGAGACGGAACGCAGGAAAGAGTGGACCGCGATTGCTCCTTCTACACTTGCGACTTGCGCGAGTCGATTGCTGCAGCGCTGGATCATCCGGATGTCCAGCGACACTTGCGTCTTCAGCCATCTGAATCTGTTGGCACTGCAGTGTCGCCGATTGATGGCGAGAGGCACAGGAAAGCAGCGGAAGCTGCTGGCGACAAGCAGCTCCTACCACTGATCGTTTACTGGGATGATGTGGCTCCAGCGAGTAGTCTGCGCCAGAAGTCCACGATCCACTCCGTCACCTGTGTCTACGTCTGGCCGGTCTTCCAGCGACCATCTCATCCACGCAGAGATTCAGGTAAGTGCACTTCTCTTCTGTTTGGTCTGTCTCCTTTTGTTTACTAATTCCGAAATAAACAACTTGTTTGTTAAGGTATCTCTACGCCATCGGCAATGCGCGCGACAACCGTGCATTCTCGTTCCGTCCGCTTCTCGAGCAGCTAAAGGTGTGATATAGAGTAACTTTTTTTGTAAAAGTAACTCAACACTAGGACTTGCCTTCAGATGGAATTGAATCAACTCAGCGAATCTGGAGTCAAGATCAATTGGAAGGGCGTGATGAAGACGTTCTTCCCATACTTACTGACGTTCGCTGCTGACAATCTGGGACATAACGAGGCTAGACAGATACAGGTAGGAATTACCTTATAATGCTTAAGCTACTTACAGGTGTATCATTTTTGTAGGCGTCGTTCTCTCGCGGGCAACCCTGCCGCTTTTGCACCTTGAAGGTCGCTTTTTTTGGAACAGCTACGAGCGAAGCGCAGTGCCCGCTCCGAGACCTTGACTGGTTTGTTCTTTTCTATAAGCTGGTAGAATGTTTGTTCTTGTTGTCAATCGCTGTTTTGTACTACATAAGCGTTCTTTTAAGGTACCGGAATTGCCAGCCAGAACAAGACGGAGTGGTAGGAGTGACGCCACTGAACGACATCGACTTCTACCACGTCGCTCTCGATCCTCATATCGACATTGCACATGACGTTAGTTCAAAATTACCAACTCTTTCACAAAAAAAGTTGCACTGTTTCAGATTTACGAGGGCGAGGGAAGGCGTCTCGTTGGCATCTTCGTGAGAAGTCTTCTGCGTGTCGGCACCTTGGACGACATCAATGTTAGGGTCGCCTCGTTCGCGTTGGGGCCCAACGACAGCCCGAGCAAGCCGGCTGACATCCCCGCCGGAGTTGTCAAAGGCGAATCTGCTGGCGGTCAAAAGGCATGCCAGACGCGACTTCTTCTCCGCTTGCTCCCATTTCTGTTCCCCCTTTTCACCATCCAAGAAGAACCAATTCGCCGAATCGTCGCCACATTCCACGAGTTTTTGATGATCGCTCAAATGCCATCTCTCACCGTCGGAGATGTTGACCAGATGGAGAGAGTCGTGGAGAGTTACGTCAAGCAGGCTTTTGAAGTCGTCGAGCACGACGTCCCGCCAACGACAGCGGCGGGAGCGCGAGCGTCGAATGCTTGGTCCGCCGGCGCTTCTCTCCACTCTCCCATACGAACAACTCCACGCCGAAATCAAACGACGCTCCTATGTGAGCCGAAACTTCCGCAATGTCCCCCTCTCCATGAGCATGCATGTCCAGCGGACTCTCTGGCTGAAGCGCCGACAACCGTGGGCAGAGACAACTGCTAATGGAATGCGAACCATCAACCGGGAGGCCTTCACACGAATTCTTGCTTCACGCTTCAACGCCGCATCTGTCACTGTTGCAACTTCACTGGACCGCTTCGGCACGCGATATCGCAACGGGGATGTCGTCGTAGTGGAAGAGACTTCTTTCTCGGCCTCATCGAACATATCGTCTTGGTGAATGCGGAATGGCAGTTCGTTGTGACCGTTTCTTCGAACCCCGCTCAGGACCGAGATCGGCTCGCCCTCCGCTTCCAATGGACTGACAGGATCGCGGTTGCTCGATTTGATGACCTGTTGGATCCGCTGCCACTGGATGCATACAAGAACGGCGGGGATATGTGCGTTATGATCAGGCACTCCGTTCTCCACCATTGGTGAGCTTGTTGTAAATGTTTTTTTTTGTATTTTTGATGCGGCATTGATTATGCTTCATATGTTTCAAAAGTGTCAGCCTTTTGCCTTTGTGAACAATAGCATAAAAAGGTGTTATATTCGTTTGGCATTATCAGTCGCGTCAAAGAATTAAAAAAAAATCTGAATTTACATTAGTTCACACTGATAACAAGGGCCATGATACTTTTATTTTCAGATGAAGCTGATTGTGCGATTGGAGAGTTGCGGCGAATCGAATGTCATTTTCGAAGATGACATTTCAACTCTCACGACCATGACCGACTTGCGTGCTTTTTCGCTCACTCTTGTGGACGACTTTCCCGTCTTCGACAACATGGATGTGTTCATGCTCACAATGGCCGGCCCTTTGAGGCCGAAGGGCGAGCGACTGGTGCAGGGAAACTCGTACGAGGTGTTCATAACGAAATCACCAGAGGTCTGAATTTAGATTATCCATTTATATATTTTTTACGCACATTATGCTTCTATTTGAATTTCCTTAATGAATCTAATTTTCAATTTAACAAGTAAACGTGCATAAATTAAATCTACATATTTATCAATCACATTATTTATTTTCCCTGCAGAATGAGCAGCTCTACATGGATGACGTTGGATTGAACAGTGCAGGATATCATGAACCGGGTATGGCTGATTATGAATAATTTTGATGTTTTTTAAGTGAATTTATTCTTTTTTTCTAATAGAAATATTTAGATTCATAATGTCAATTCACCTTGTCAATCAAAGCATTTTTTTATCATATCTAACTTTAGAGATGTCACGGAAGCGGAAGCATGAGCCTGACGAATCCATCAGTCTTCAGATCAAGAGACAACCACCATCAGGTGTGATATAGATTCTTAGAGTATTATCAGGAAAAAGTTTTAATTGACACTAGAAAATTAACCTTCACTTATATAAGTTTTCCAGAAGAACACTCGGACACTGAGGAGGCGCCAGCGAGGCCTGCTTGGATGGATACGGTAGCTACAGTAGAAGGTAGGCAATTATATCATACGTGTTTTCAAACTTCCTCGATTAATCAATTTAGGTGAACCACGAGCTCCGACCTTGGAAGATACCGTGCAGCAGAAAGATGTAGGCGCTCGTCCCATTCTTGGTTGGAAATTCCTTGGTTTTTTGACGACTAAATGTAAGATAGCTAACATATTTTTCAATACAGTTCGCAGTTTTGGTCAATAACTCTTCCTTTTTTAGATACGCGCTCATTCTCTCTCAACTCAAAGTTGGCGGCAGTGAAGCTCAGCGAAGTCCTGTGCGACAAGAAAGGACGTGAAGTGATGAGGAGGCTGGAGACCGACGACTCGTACTGCCTTACTGCAGTAAAGGAGGATCGCTGCTTGGTCAAAAGGATTCTTGCGGAATATCTTCTCAACTCTTGCTACGAGTTGGCTCTACAAATCCCATTGTCCCACTTTCCTGCTAATTTTGCCCTTCAAAAACAAATGATTTTTATTATATAACTGAGAAGTGAATCTCTTCTCTATATATTGTTCTTTTTCTAGACGATTTCGACCCGATATAAAGGAGACAAGGGAATTCGTCCGCAGAATATTCGAGCCGTATCCCTCTGTTGATGTGGTACGTTTGTCTTTGGTTATAGATTAAGTCTAAAAGTAAGATATCACTAAACTTAGAGTAACCATACTGGAAAATACAAATTCGATCGGAAAAATACGGTACCGAAGAGAGTTTATTTTGTTCAGATTCTGTTTATTTAGTGCTGTTTTATCGGCCGTCGAACAGCGTGTCTGGAGCAGCACATTCGACAGGTGCAACAGCGACTCAAGACGCGTGCATTGTACAAGCCGCGCAACTACACGAGACATTGCAAGCTTGGCAGTGACGGATGCATTGCAGAGACTGCATGTGAATTGCTTGTTCGTTTAATTTTTATTTTTTTCCTAAGGAGTAATGAAAGAGTGTCTAGGAAATCAGTTATTACTTTTCCATATTTAGCAAGTGAACACACTGCCCATGTTCTCTGCAGAACATTTGGATGTTCTCGAGAAGACGAGGTTTCTTTAAGATTGTTTTTTTTAAGTCATGTCCAAACAATCTAATAATGCCTAACATCGAGAATGAAATTTTTAATCTAGGATTGCACGACTGATCTTCTGCAAAGCGAATAGGCCTGCATTAGCGTTCGAACGCTATAATGTGCTCACGAATGGCCAAGTGGTGGGTTTCAAGTTTGTATTCAATCGTTCTTTTCATGCGAATGCTATTTTGAGGACAGTAATCTCTTAGGTTTTGCAAATTACAAAAAATGTATATCTTAAGATACAAAATTTATAATTAACTTTAAAGTTCATAATCATAGTTACGATTTACTTAAAAATTTCAATCCTGTATCCATTTCAATATAGATAAAAAACTTCATATTTGAAATATCTTTTTTGTTCAGCTACTCGAAGACTTCTGCGCCAAGTTCAGTGTCTCGTCGGATGATTTCCCCCAGCTATGGCTTCAGAGAATCCTGCCGGCCGTAGCAGAGCTATCTGATCGACGGCTCCCTCCCGAATCGAAGGAAAGGATTGAAGGATCCATCATCTTCGCGGAGAATTCCCCGGGTACTAAATGTCATTTCTTACACTTTTATTTTCATGATTTTTTTTTGTGTATAGCGACTCTTTGTAGTATTAATAAGCTTTCCTTTTTTAAACTGACGAATGCTTCAGACAGGCGCAGCTTCATCGGTCTGCTGAAGCTAATGTCCTTGTTCTACAAGTCGAAGCACAAGGATCTGTCGCGTTACACTCACATCTTCAATTCTTTCCCGGTTCGAATTTTCACGTTTTTTAAACAGTAAAATTGTATACATAAACATATCTGAAGATCGCATTTACGGATTTAACACTACCGTAATTTCGAGCATACTGTAGCCCGTGCACATTATTAACTTTGTATTTGCTATAGCATCCCTGGTTCAGCGGGAGCACTCAGCAGCTGGAGCGTTGAAGTCTCTTTCTGGAAGTGGAGTGAGACAACCTGCGATGTTCAGCTACGGTGACTGCGCGGACAAGTTCTACATCGCTGTCGAAGGACGAGATATAACGGTCAGACACATACTCTTGTTTCACCCTTCTTTGCGAGTTTAAACGCCCCGCTTTGACTCTTTGATTCCTTGTCATATTAACTCTGAACTAGCGGGATTTCTCAAGAAATATAACTTTAAAATTTACCATTTATGCATGAATTACTTTCAGGTTACTGGAGGATTTGCTCAGGGACTGCTCTTGCTCGTTGCCGTCTTCTACATCTTCGACTTGGTATTTGATGAACCGGTTCGTCCGGAGATGCTGCTTCTTGATCACTTCGCCGGCATTCGAAACGTCAAGCTGACGGAATCGGGAAAGGAGGTTTTGAAGTCCCTTAACATTGACTTGTAATTTTATGACATTCCAACTCTTATATTTTTGCTTGAATCGCTAAAAGAAAAAATGAAGTTTGTTCCATTGCTTGCACTTTCTTTTTTTAGAACAGCTGTCTTTATTAGTGAGAGTTTACATTTGCCGAGTAAATACTGTTGAAAATTTTCTGTAGATTAAGAAAAGATTTTCCAATTGGAGCTTCTATACTCATGCCATTGTCAGAACTGCTCTTTCATTCCGTACCCTTCCTGTGAAATCTTCTTTTTTAAATGAATACGTAGCAAATTATAGATGATACTGTAAGCATCTACTTCAAGTTTAATCTAAGCTGAATCTTGTTCCATTTTTCACTTTCTTTATTTCAGCATTCCTGTATTGATTAGTGATCGTTGAGATTTGTCTTGTAAATTTTTGTTGCATTTTCGGTACATAAGAGAGAGAGCTTTCGGAGACTTCTTTTTGCTTGTAATTGTCAGAAGCTTTTGTTGCATCCTTCACTATTCTCGTGATATAGTTATGTTGAATGAATTCATACCAAATTATAGACCATACTGCAAGTATTTTAGGATATTTTTTGATAAAATTCTGTGACATTTTGTTTCAATCAATCGTGAAGATGGGCCCTATTGCTTAGCATAGCACGTAAGCGAGAAGCCATGACTCGATCGATTAGCAGTCATTAGAATGAAGCGAGCGAAACAACGAAAAAGAGAGAGAGAGAGAGAAGAGGCAGAAGGCGAGAGAGAAGAACGACAGAGACAGAGAGAGAGAGAGAGAGAGAGAGAGAGAGAGAGAGAAAGCAAGCAAGCAAGATATGCAAGAAAGCCAGAGACAGCCAGACAGACCGAGCGAGCGAGAGACAGATGAGAGACATGCACAGAGAGAGAGAGAGGGAAGGAGGGAAAGAAATAGAGAGAGAGAGACAGAAAGACAGACAGAGAGAGACAGAGATAGACAGACAGCAAGAGTCTCTCTCTCATTCTAATGGTTCAACCCCACATGTGGTCAATGTTTCCCCGACATGTTTTGCGCGTTTTATTTTAAATAAAAACATAAAAACCGACAGTTCCCCGTTCAATTGGGTTACATTCCCAACTTAGACAACTTAGTTAAATTAGTCAACTTAGTCAACTAGTGAGTACATAAATATGCAATTTTTGCATAGAGACAGAGTGGTGCGGGAGAGATAGAGATAATTAGAGAGAGAGAAGAAAAGAGTGTTGTATATGTATATTCGGTCTCTTTGTAGTGTTCACATCAACAGCGAGAGAGCTGTCCTCGTACATGTAACTGTCGATGTTGCTTTACTTGCCAGATCGGACGTGATCGCTACTTCACTGTCAACAGGACATTCCACCCGAGCGCAGCAATGTGCTGCTCAGCAGGACATTCCAACCGAGGTGAGCAGGACATTCTGTGCCAGGAGCACCAGGATCGCTGCCAGGGGGGAATGTCCTGCTCGGGTCGGTTCGAATGTCCTTCTCAGCAGGACATCCAAAAAAACATTCAACCCGAAAATTGAATGTTACGAACATTCTTTTTTGTGTGAGTGCACTCGAGACGAGTTCTCGTTTAAGAAGTGATTGCTGTACTTCTCTGTTTACCATCGTCTTATTCTAATTATTATTTCTCTCTTACCATTGGAGACACGTGTGCTTTACTTCGAAATATTAGAATAAAATAGATTCCAACTATTATTTAGAGGAGCACGGCAATTTATTTGAATTTTTCACTAAATGTAAAAAAAAATTCCATAAAAGTTCAAAACGTAGTTTCCGGATCCCTTGAACAAGCACCAGCGGCTTTTCTGGAGCAGGTGATCCATTAGTTGAGTCTTTTGTTTGCTCAAGATCAACATGCTTCTCTCTTTTGTTTCTATATTTTGAGCACCTAAGTCAAACCTTTTATTGTATAAACTTTATGTTATATTTAAATGTAACATTAATCAACATTTCAGAAGGTCGTGTGAATCATGCTGATCCTGCGCTCCCTGTTCTTCTTGTTTTGTACGTGTTTGCGGCACCGGTTCCAGAAATCGAGATCAAGGGTCAGGACGCTGTGAAGGTTCCAAAAATCGAAGTCAAGACTAAGGACTCCGCCGCTCCGGTTCCAGCAATTGAAATTAAGGGCCAGGACGCTGCGCCGCCGGTCCCAAAAGCCAAGCGTCAACGTTCAAAGATCGGAGACAATTACTATCACTATTACTATGATTGGTAATTCTTTACCACATGCATAACTTGTGATACCGTAATAAATTCATTCAATTCATACATTCAACGGAAGGAACCAGCTCACTTCTAAAAACCATAACCATTCTATCAACTGAAACACAGATCATGTGCCTATAACAGAATATTGCTGCTGTAAACCACTGGACACTAAAATTCAAAATTAAATCTAAACGCCTGCAATGTTTTTTTTTTCCAACTTTATTTCTTATCTCTTACTATCTCTATCTCTTTACCACTTTCCACTTTCCTACTTTTTTTTCTCTCTCTCCCTCTCTCTCTCTCTCTTCTCCTTTACAAATTCTTTCTCTCTCTCCCTCTCTACTTTCCCATTTCCAGCTTTCTCGCACAGTAAATCTCGCCTCGCCGTCTCTCTCTTTTTCACATTTCCTATCAATTTTCCTGTCTCCCTCTCTCTTTCCCCCTCTCTCTCTCTCTCCCTCTCTCTCTCTCATTCTCCAGTCCTCCTCAACCCCACATGATAAGTCTGCCAGAGCTCTTCGAAACGCTGCCCATGATCTACCATGGCAACCAAGAGGACCTCATCGAAGACGCCCTCTTCGATCGCCTTTCTCAGGAAGCGAACAAGTCGTCCAGCACTTCGAACTGCATATTTCAAGAAGAAAACAAATAATGAAAAAATTTTTCTGTTCATGGAATTGTGCTTTTATTCTTTTTCACCTTCATTTTTCTCTAACTATAATCCAACTTGTTTGAAATCTCCGCTATGAGAGTCGTTCCTTGTACAAAACCGCTTGAACAGGCGAAAGCCGAAAGTGAGGACTTTCTCTGGACAATCACAATCTGCCGTCAGTTGGCTCGAATCTGATGCTCGTTGCCAGTTGAATCAATGATCATCGCAGCGCCTCGCTATATTTTCATTCTTAAATATTTTGACAAAAGCAAAGGACCTCTTTCTCTCTCTCCCTCTCTCCCTCTCTCTCTCCCTCTCTCTCTCTCCCCTTCTCTCCCTCTCTCTCTCTCTCTCTCTCTTTCGCTCTCTCTCTCCCTCTCCCTCTCTCTCTGAAGATATTAAATATGGAATTCTCCTCGGGATAAAATATTGTTTTTCTTTCCACAGGATGAATGCTATGCTGCCTGGTGGTTTCTTCGTTCCCCAATGATCATATAGTCTGAAGTGGAAGCAAGCTTATTGATTGCTCGAGGACGAAATTTTCCGCAAGTACCTAATCTTATAAAAATAAAATAAAACAAATTACATATTGCCCTACCAGCGTCAACAATATCATTGCCGATCTCGCTGCTCCTTTTGTGCCGGCTCACTTGACATCGCTTCTGTTTCTCAATTGGACGCGTAGAGAATATTTATTCGATCCTTCTGGCCATGCTCCATATTCGCCATTAGGTTCTCTTCCGCCTTTCTCAGCCACGCCGCGAACAAGTCGACCAGCACTTCGACCTGCCTATTCATTTATTTTTATTGCTTATAACTTATTTATTTATTTATTGCGACAACAACTTTAAAAGATATCGATCACTTCGACCTGCATAAAGTCTTCGTTTATTTAAAAAAGTGAGCAACATTATTGGATTCGATCCTCTTCCGTATTAGAAAACATGTGAATAAAATTACTACTGTCTGACTCTCGGGGTATGGATTACTCAGTGAGATCGAGTCAGTAATTGCCATGGATATTAACTCTTGTCTCTTTACAATTAGGTATTATATTAATATCTTTCTTCTTATCTTTCTTGGTTATATCTCTAACCGATCTACCAGACGCTGAATCGGGTTACAGTGGATACAGGGAGACGAGATCAACAATGTCAAGAAGGCAACACTTAGTTGTCCATTTCTTTCTCTGTTTCTCTCTGATGTATACTATCTCACTCTCTGCTTCATTCTCTTCACTCTGTTTCTTTATATATGAGCTAACCGGATTTTGCAGCCTTCTTTAGCATTCACACGCGCTGCAAATCACCGGTGTACTGTTTGATGCTGGAATTGTGCAAGAGCTTGCGTTTAACTCGGAAATGCAAATTTGTCTGTGAAAAGTTTTAAAAATAAATATGCAGCGCACAGAGGTGCTAACGGGCACAAAAATTTTTTGCCGTCCCGATCCATTTTCGGGCCCTAGAATTTTCTAGACCGGCCGGCCCGGCCCGTGGGCCCGTTTGAGCCCGATTTTCAAAAAAATTCTTTTGAATGCCTAGGAAAAGAGTTTAAGGGGGAAAAATAAACAAATAAAGCAATGCGGAACGTCGCAGTATCTGAAATGTAAATCAATGTAAAATTTGAAAAAAAAAAACATTCCCTCACGACAGAGAGCAGTTATTTCAGACCACGTTGCTTAATGTCAAGGATTAAAAAAATATTAAATGTACATATGTATCTCTTAACCAACATCATTCTATCAACTGAAACACAGATCATGTGCCTATAACAGAATATTGCTGCTGTAAACCACTGGACACTAAAATTCAAAATTAAATCTAAATGCCTGCAATGTTTTTATTACTTTATCTTCTCTTTCAAATTAGGTCTATTTTTCCAACTTTATTTCTTATCTCTTACTATCTCTATCTCCTTTCCACTTCCCACTTTCCTACTTTCTCTCTCTCTTTCTCTCTCTCTTTCTCTCTCTCTCTCTTTCTCTCTCTCTTTCTCTCTCTCTCTCTCTCTTTCTCTCTCTCTCTTTCTCTCTTTCTCTCCCTCTCCCTCAATCTCTCTCTGAAGATATTAAATATTGAATTCTCCTCGGGATAAAATATTGTTTTTCTTCCCACTGGATGAATGCTATTCTGCCTGGTGGTTTCTTCGTCGACCATGATCATATAGTATGAGGTGGAAGTAAACTCATTGATCCTAGAAAACTGGAAGTCGTTAAAACAATAAAAAAACGAAATAAAACAAATTACTACATACTGTCCTACCAGCGTAAACAACATCATCGCCCATCTCGCTGTTCCTTTTGTGCCGGCTCACTTGACATCGCTTCTGCGGCTCAATTGGACGCGCAGAGAATATTTGTTCGATCTTTCTGGCCATGGTCCATATTCGCCATTTCTTCTCTGGCTCTGAAAGTATTATTCATAGGAATCTTAATTCCGACGCCTTTGTAGATGTAGCACTGAGCTACCCCGATGATGGAAGCCATGGAGTCATGGACCAAAAATATTGGGCCTCGGCCCCCGAGGTCGGCCTGGGCCCCGGCCCCGGGGTCCGGGGCTGGCCACCTTTGGTCGTGGACTGCGGCGGGATTACGACGCGTGGCTTGTTTTCCTTATTTTTGATAGCTGCATTATGAGGGCAATTGAGAAATAACCAAAAAATATGACCTGCAATTTGTCACATCCATTCACAAAGATTTGGAAATTAAGATTCCTATCAATCACTTTAAAGCCTCGGAAGTTAATTGATTTGCGTAATTTTAGAATTTTTCTCTCTCTGTCTTTAAATATTGATTTCTATTGGGATTTATCGCAATGCATTCAGATAATTTTATACTTGAACAATTTACGAACCCTTGAAAGTGAATCAGAGTTATTGATCATAAAAAAAGTATGTTATTTTTGAGTTTACATTGTATGAAAAAGGCGAAGCCATCTAAATCGAATAGAGAGTACAATTAGACCATTAGAAGAAAATAAAAGCTTTTTTTATGACAAGTGTATGAATGTACATTATATTCACCAAGAAAATCGTGGAATCAAGGCATGTGATTCCAGCTCAGACTATATGATCATGGAGGACGAAGGAACCACGAGTCACATTAAATTACTCACAATTAGACAATAACATTTCTTTTTCTCACTTTTAGGAAAAATGGCGAAAAAATGAAGAAACCGCCTGCATGTTATTCATGACCAAAGACACGCATAGTTGTTCGTCATGTAACCTTTTTCTTAAAGCTCAAACTTCCAGCTCAAATCTATATGATAATTGATACACTCCCAAAAGAAATGCTTTTTCTCTCTCACTGGCAAAAAATTTAAGAATAACGAATAAAAACTGATTGCACGTGAAATTGAGCTCAAACCCTTTGCATATTTTTTTCTAAAGTCCAAATATTCATGTGCCAGTTGTTAGAACGAAAACTGATAACGATCCATCGAACTGTCATCGAACTTTGAGATCGGCGAAGATGTAGAAAAGATGTTAATAGTAAGGCCAATTGAAGATGTCCATGTAAATTAATTTTGCGTGACCTCTTTTATTTGATCCTGGGTTATTTATTAGTAGATTAAATGGATCCAAGCGCACTGGGGAGAAACGATCAAGGCAATTAATGCCAGCTTTGACTAAATGATCAATGAGGACGAAGAAACCACCAGGCAGATTAAATTCGTTTAGAGAAATATATTTATCTGTCATTGTCGGGAGAGAGAGAAAAGAATAACAACGAAGGGGGACGCAATTGTTGTTCTAAACAGAACTTACATCAAGCCTAATATAGCAGCGGAAAGCGGAGACTTGCTGGAATCAGTAATGCTCTAGCAATGCCTTCTGAATGCCTGGCGCACGCTCCTCACTCCACACGGCACTAAAGATGATCTGAATTTGAATAGAACCGAATGAATAGAACTGCGCATAAAGGGTTTCGCTAAAAATTTTCTACCGCATTGCACTCGGGCGTTGCGCGAGAAGCGCTCGGAAGCGGCAGTGACATGAAGGGGACTGGACTAATTAGGATCAATAGGTAATTACTTTTTTGTAATAAAATATAAGAAAGAATTGTAATAGAAACATGCTTGAAAATTCCCTCAAAAGTGCACTCATTCTTGGCAAACCAATGCCAAAAGGTTGCTGATGCAAACCACCAGGCACTAAGGGCAAGTTCAAAACTAAATCTAACTGTACGAATTTTTATTGGGATATTTTCTGTGTTAAATTCGATCTCTCATCATAAACTTAAAAAAAACCGATCAATGGACAAGAAAAGAGATCATCATAAACCAATAACCATAACTATTCATTATTACTCGAAAATTCAAGGGTATGTATCATCAGCAATACGGAGTCCCATCTACCAATAGCGAAATGTTGCTGCTGCAAACCACAGGGAAAACAAAAATCGAGTTCAAAATTAAATTTCTGCATTTTTTAACCAACAAATAATAATAGTAACAGGAGTCATAATAATAAAAATTCTAATAATATCAAGAATAACAACAAATCTTAACGCCAGCCGTCGTCAGACACGCCTCTTGCCACTGTAAGCAAGATGTACAAAATTATAAATTAGAAATAATCACTGACCAACATGAAAGTTAATTTATTAAAACGAGTGAACTTAAAGAGATATAAGGCAAGATATTGTTTAAAAAAATAATTATGTTTATCTGAAACTTAAATGAAAGGAAAATATAAGATATTTTTTCATGCGCTTTTCCATGATCCTCACGACAGAGAGCAGGCATTTCAAGTAATTCGCGTTAGGTCGAGGATTACAAAACTATTATAAGCCGGAATGTCTGCAACTAACAACGCGAAACCTGATCGTGTACCAATAACAAAATGTTGCTGCTGTAAACCATCGGGCACTGAAATCAAGTTCAAAATTAAATATGATTGCCCGCAATGTTTTTCACCATTCTTTTCCACTTCAAGTTAGATTCATTCACCTTTCCTACTTTCCTTCTCCTTCCTCCATCTGCTCTCTCTCTCTCTCTCTCGCTTTATATCGCGTCAATTTTCCTACTTTCTTTCTCTCCTTCTCTCTTTTTCTCATTTCCTGCATCCTTCCTCGCCTTCTCTCTCTCCTATCATTGTCTTTTATGCCTTTTCTCCAGACCTCCTCAACCCACACCTCATAATTCTGCCTGACCATATGCTCTGCGAATCGCTACCCATGTCATGATCTGCCATGACCACCAAAATGACATCATCGAAGACGCCCGCCTCGTCCGCCTTTCTCAGCCACGTTGCGAAGAAGTCTTCCAGCACTTCGACCTACATATTCATTACAATAAGAACATTATTTTTTTCCCAGATCAAGAAGAAAACGAATAATGAAAAAAATTTCCTGTTCATGGAATTGTGCTTTTATTATTTTTCACCTTCATTTTTCTCTCCCTATAATCCTACTTTTCATACGCCGTCTTCGAAATGTTGAAAGTATAATGTGTTTGAAATCTCCGCTATGAGATTCATTCCTTGTACAGAAGAGATTAAGAATGCGAAAGCCGAAAGTGATGACTTTCTTGACCATCACAATTGGCTGCAACTGGATTTCTGCCGTCAGTTGGCTCGAATCTGCTGCTCATTGCTAGTTGTTGATCAACTTTCACAGCGCCCCGCTGTATTTTCATTCTTAAATATTTTGACAAAAGACTCCCTCTCTCTCTCCCTCTCTAATTTCACAAATGTATCGCTCTGGAATTTTGTTTTGCTGTTCCCAGTTTTCCCGAATGGTTCCCAAGTCAATACTGTCCATCTTTCTCTCCCAGTCTCTTTCTCTCCCTCTCTCTCTTCTCTCTCCCTCTCTCCCTCTCTCTCTCGCTCTCTCTCTCTCTCTGAAGATATTAAGTATTGAATTCTCCTCATGGTAAAATATTATTTTTTTTCCACAAGATGAAGCTGCCTGGTGGTTTCTTCGTTCCCCATGATCATATAGTCTGAGGTGAAAGCAAGCGTATTGATCTCCCGGATATCCAAGTCGGCCTAACCCAAAAAATAAAACAAAATAAAACAAATTACATATGGTCATACCATCGTCAACAATATCATTGCCGATCTCGCTATTCCTTTTGTACCGGCTCACTTGACATCGCTTCTGCGGCTCAATTGGACGTGCAGAGAATATTTATTCGATATTTCTGGCCATGCTCCATATTCGCCATTAGGTTCTCTTCCGCCTTTCTCAGCCACGCCGCGAACAAGTCGACCAGCACTTCGACCTGCATATTCATTTATTTTTATTGCTTATAACTTATTTATTTATTGCGACAACAACTTTAAAAGATATCGATCACTTCGACCTGCATAAAGTCTTCGTTTATTTAAAAAAGTGAGCAACATTATTGGATTCGATCCTCTTCCGTATTAGAAAACATGTGAATAAAATTACTACTGTCTGACTCTCGGGGTATGGATTACTCAGTGAGATCGAGTCAGTAATTGCCATGGATATTAACTCTTGTCTCTTTACAATTAGGTATTATATTAATATCTTTCTTCTTATCTTTCTTGGTTATATCTCTAACCGATCTACCAGACGCTGAATCGGGTTACAGTGGATACAGGGAGACGAGATCAACAATGTCAAGAAGGCAACACTTAGTTGTCCATTTCTTTCTCTGTTTCTCTCTGATGTATACTATCTCACTCTCTGCTTCATTCTCTTCACTCTGTTTCTTTATATATCTGTCACTCTCGATCACTCTCTCTCTCTCGTTCTCTCTTTTCCTACTTCGTTTCTTCCACACTAAATCTTGATTTAAAAAATCAATTTTTCCGACTTGACGCAACTAGAAGAGTATCGAAATGAGCATAATTATTTTTCCACCTTGAAATTCATATCCAAGAGCTAACCGGATTTTGCAGCCTTCTTTAGCATTCACACGCGCTGCAAATCACCGGTGTACTGTTTGATGCTGGAATTGTGCAAGAGCTTGCGTTTAACTCGGAAATGCAAATTTGTCTGTGAAAAGTTTTAAAAATAAATATGCAGCGCACAGAGGTGCTAACGGGCACAAACAATTTTTGCCGTCCCGATCCATTTTCGGGCCCTAGAATTTTCTAGACCGGCCGGCCCGGCCCGTGGGCCCGTTTGAGCCCGATTTTCAAAAAAATTCTTTTTAATGCCTAGGAAAAGAGTTTAAGGGGGAAAAATAAACAAATAAAGCAATGCGGAACGTCGCAGTATCTGAAATGTAAATCAATGTAAAATTTGAAAAAAAAACATTCCCTCACGACAGAGAGCAGTTATTTCAGACCACGTTGCTTAATGTCAAGGATTAAAAAAATATTAAATGTACATATGTATCTCTTAACCAACATCATTCTATCAATTGAAACACAGATCATGTGCCTATAACAGAATATTGCTGCTGTAAACCACTGGACACTAAAATTCAAAATTAAATCTAAATGCCTGCAATGTTTTTATTACTTTATCTTCTCTTTCAAATTAGGTCTATTTTTCCAACTTTATTTCTTATCTCTTACTATCTCTATCTCCTTTCCACTTCCCACTTTCCTACTTTCTCTCTCTCTTTCTCTCTCTCTTTCTCTCTCTCTCTTTCTCTCTCTCTCTTTCTCTCTCTCTCTCTTTCTCTCTCTCTCTTTCTCTCTTTCTCTCCCTCTCCCTCAATCTCTCTCTGAAGATATTAAATATTGAATTCTCCTCGGGATAAAATATTGTTTTTCTTCCCACTGGATGAATGCTATTCTGCCTGGTGGTTTCTTCGTCGACCATGATCATATAGTCTGAGGTGGAAGTAAACTCATTGATCCTAGAAAACTGGAAGTCGTTAAAACAATAAAAAAACGAAATAAAACAAATTACTACATACTGTCCTACCAGCGTAAACAACATCATCGCCCATCTCGCTGTTCCTTTTGTGCCGGCTCACTTGACATCGCTTCTGCGGCTCAATTGGACGCGCAGAGAATATTTGTTCGATCTTTCTGGCCATGGTCCATATTCGCCATTTCTTCTCTGGCTCTGAAAGTATTATTCATAGGAATCTTAATTCCGACGCCTTTGTAGATGTAGCACTGAGCGGCGATTGGAGATATGGAGTCGTGGACAGGGGTGGCCGGGGCCCGAAAATATTCGGCCCCGGCCCCCGTGGTCGGAAAGGGCCCCGGCCCCGATCTCCGGGGACCGGGGCCGGGCTGGCCACCCCTGGTCATGGGCTGCGGCGGAATCATGACGCGTGGCTTATTTTTTTTATATTTTTGAATGATGAGGGCAATTGAGAAATAACCAAAAAATATGACCTGCAATTTGTCTAATCAATTTTCAAAGACTTGCAAATTAAGATCCCCCATCAATAATTTTAAAGCCTCGGAAGTAAAATAATGAAATGATTTTCGACACTCTCTCTGGCTATAAATATTTATTTCTATTGGGATTTATCTCCAATGCATTCAGAAAATTTCATACTTGAACAATTTACGAAACCTTGAAAGTGGATCATGAGTTATTGATCATTAAAGTAGCTATTATTTTTGAGTTTACATTGTATCAAAAAAGGCGCCGCCAACTAAATCACATAGAGATTTATTCCAATTAGGCCGGCAAAAGCAACCGTAAACGATGCAAAAGAAGAAGAGAAGCTGCCAGGATCAGTGATCGCGATTTTTTAATGACAATTGTATGAATGTACATTATTTTCGCCAAGAATAACTTTTAAATGAAAGCTAGCGTCTCAAAAATTCTTGGAATCAAGGCCTGTCATCCCAGCTCAAACTATATGATCATGGAGGATGAAGAAACCACGAGGCACATTAAATTACTTACAACTAGACAATAATATTTCTTCTTTTTCTCACTGTCAGAAAAATAGCGAATAATGAAGAAACCGCCTGCATGTTTTTCATGACAATGAGCATAAATTTTTTTGCGCATATTTTTTCTGTATTGCCGGCATAAATCAAACTTGTACGATATCAGTAACTTCGGACTGACCTCTCTCTATCTGAATTCCTTCGTGGAATTTCGGCCAATATTGTTGATCCAAAAATATAAAATTATTTTGCACGCGCTGATCCTCAATACAGTGAGCAGGCACTTCAAGCTAGTTCCCTTTTTGATTCAAAGATTAAAAATGAAATGGTTTATGAGCGCCTGGACTATATGATCATGGGGGAACGAAGAAACCACCAGGCAGCATTACATTCATCCTGTGGAAAGAAAAAGTTCTAAATTAAATCCAGTTGTCCACAATGTTGCTCTTTCTTCCTTTTCTCTTTCAAATTAGATTTACCTTTCCTTCTTTAAGGAGATTGTGAAATTGTGTTACGAAATATTATCTTCTTCGTTTTCTTAATTTACTTTTCTTCCCGACTGCCACCTCATTTTTACTTCTTGTTTCCGGACCACCTGCGAAGACGGCATTCTTGTCTCTCCCTACTTGTCTCTCTCTCTCTTTCTCTCTCGCTCTCTCCCTCTCTCTCTCCCTCTCTTCTCCTTTCCAAATTCTTTTTCTTTCTCCCTCTCTGCTTTCAGGTTTCCTGCTTTCTACCTCACTATCTCTCGCCGTCTCTCTCTTTTTTCACATTTCCTCTCTCTCTCCCCGCCCCTCTCTCTCTCGTTCCCCAGTTCTCCTCAAAACCCCAAATTGATAAGCCTGCCCAAGCCCCATTGTCTGCCATGACCTCCAAGAGGACATAATCGAAGACGCCCGCCTCGTCCGCCTTTTTTTGCCGCTCGGCGATCAACTCATCGAGCTTTTCGACCATCATATTTTGATTAACTATTATTGCTTGCTATGATAAATATACTTAAGTAAAAATGACTCCACATTTTTTTATTTTATTACTTTTTTTTAAGATAAATACACTCAAGTTAGTGTATTTTTAAGGCGGCAAAAATAAGAATTTTTTCAAAGTGATAAGGAATCGCTCGATTTGCGGTAGGCGCTGCTCATGAAGCACTGCGTTGTCGTCCTTGAAGTCGACGAACCGAAGAAGGGCGTCCGATTATTATTTATGATTAGTATTAATAACAAGAGTTCGTGGCAGCTTTATCAACATCCGCAAAGTCAAGATCCCTTATACGAAAACGTTGCTGCTGCAAACCTCTTGGCACGAAAATCGAATTCAAAATTTAAAAAAAATTTCTTTTAAATCTAAATAAAAAAGTAATTATAATAGCAACAACAAACCTTAGCGCCACTCGTCGTCAGATTCGCCTCTTGCCACTGGACGCACGTACACGAGTGGATATCTGTGCCGGCCTAATTGTAATCAAGATGTGTCACTATGACCCCCCCCACCTCATTCCTTTTCCTCCATTTCACTTAAGACAGCCAATCTGAAAGATTCAACCATATTATGTGCTAAGCGTGCAGGGAACAAAATTATTTTTTGAATCGAACTTCCTTCAGACAGCATGTGTATGGCTTTCCAAAAGCATTTTTTTTTCAAAAATGTTTTCCTTTACTAAAGCTACAGTATGCGACGATATACCTAATATATTCAAATGACCATAACAGTTTTATTAGTTGTCCAAACTAAATTTTGAACAGTTCTTTCGATTGCTAGTTCTCTCTCTCTACCTCCTTTTCTCATTCATACTTCTCTCTCTCTCTCTATCTATCGCTCTCCAGATTCTCTCTTTCTTTCTTAATTTATTTCTCCTCTCTAATGTAATGCATATTTGAAACATAGATGGGAGAAAATATAAAATTTTTTCGCACCTGCTGATCATCACGACAGGTATTTCATGCTACTTTGCTTTTGGGTCAAGGATTGAAAGGAATTTATTATATCTTCCCTTGAAAGACATCGATCAACTCGAACACAGAGCATGTACCTATAACAAAATCTTGCTGCTGTGAACCACCGGGCACTAAAATCAAGTTGAAAATTAAAGATATATTTGCCCTCAATGTTTTAATCATTCCTTCTCTCTTTTAAAATAAATTTATCTTTCCTTATTTCTTTCTCCTCCCTCTTTCAATTTCTCTTTCTCTTTCACTTCCTCTTTCACTCTCTCTCTCTCCCTGTTAATAGAGGTCAAAATTCTTACCAAATCTGTGTACGACTCAAATGTAAATACTAAATAGACAGCATTTATATTAGCGCGGAGAACGCGAAGAAAGGATCCCTTCTGATCAGCCGAAAAGCGGGGAATCGTCTTTGCTCTCAGTGAACCAAAAAAGTTTATCTTTCAGCTATTTTTTCAGCAACGACAGCACGAAAGCATAATTGAAGCGAACTTATATTACATGAGCGCTGCATACAAAGCAAGCGAGTCTTTATTCAACCATAAGTGATACAGATATCTTATTGATTCAGTAATATTGTTGTTATTTCTACCCGTGCATTACATCCTATGTTGGCATTCCGACACGTAGACAATTATTATCTTTAAATTTGCGATATAGTTAAATTCACCCGTAGCAAATGGCCAATTAAACATGTTTATAAATTAAATAATTTTTGCCTAATAGTTATCGATTTAGTAATTTAGAACAATAATTTGGCATGATGCCAAGTTATGCTACCCATAATTTAGGCGTAATCAATCCCCGTCCACTCTATCGTAGCAGACACAGTACGGCGCGAGGTGATGCGCGGTCGCGAGGATGCAATGCGGAGCGTCTGGAATATAAATTAGAAACAAGTATGAAACAAATTTCCCGCGCTTTTCCCTGAACTGCCTTCGGCACAGAACTGTCTTTTCTTAATAGACTTTGCTTCTGTAATTACCTGCGATACCAGAGCCAGATTACCAGCTTGGCCAATTTTTCACCTACTTATACCAAAATGCTGCTGCGACAAACCACAGGGCACTAAAAATGAAGTTCATAATTAAATCCAATGCTATTATTATTTCATTTCCTCTTTCAAATTAGATCTATCTTTCCTACTTTCTTTCTGTTTTTTACACTTTCCTGCTTTCTCTCTCTATCACTTTACATTTCCAACATTCTTTCTCTCTATCCCTCTCTCCTTTTCTTATTTATTACTTTATCTTTCGCTTCTCCTTTCCATCATTATTTCTATTTCTTTATATCTCTCTCTCTGTCTTTTGCACTTTCTCCACTCTTTCTCCCTCTCCCTCTCTCTCTCTCTCTTTTCTCTCTCACTCTCGTTTCCACAATCCTAATTTCTCTCTCCCACCCCCTCTCTCTCTCTTTTTCCACTTGTCTCCAACCTCACCTGATAAGCCTGAACGAGCTCAGCGAATCACTGCCCATTATCTGCCCTGACCACCAAGAGGACATCATCGAAGACGCCCTCCTCGTCCGCCTTTCTCAGCAACGCTGCGAACAAGTCGTCCAGCACTTCGACCTTAATATTCATTACAATTAGAACATTATTTTTTCTCACATCAAGTAGAAAACAAATAATGAAAAAAAAACTTCCTGTTCATGAAATAGTGCTTTTATTCTTTTTCACCTTCATTTTTCTCTCACTATAATCCTACTTTCCTTACGCCGTTTTCGAAATGTTGAAATTATAATGTGTTTGAAACATCTCCGCTATGAGAGTCATTCCTTGTACAAAAGAGAAGAAGCGCATTATTTCCAATAGAAATGGTATCTTTCTTCATATGCGCAATCGTATCAAAGGTAGGACTATTGTTCCATCTCTTTCTTTGCCTGATTCCTCGATTGCTTCAGCTCCTGCTGAAAAGTCGGCAGCTCTGGCTGCACAGTTTGATTCTGTTTTCACACATGATAATGGTATTCTTCCTCCTTTCTCCCCCCGTACATCCCTCTCTCTCAGTGATGTGGACTTTTCTCCATATATTGTCGAGCGATTCCTGCGTGGTATGCCATCTAAAACTTCGCTTGGTCCTGAGTTAATTCCATCTTTGTTTTTGAAGAAATGCGCAACGTCTCTTGCTCTCCCTCTCTCGCTTATCTTTGAATCATCATTTATATCTGGTGAAGTTCCATTTGCCTGGAAGCAGGCAATAATTAGGCCATTATTCAAGAAAACCCAAGAGATCAACCGTGCAATTATCGCCCCATTTCCCTTACTAGTTCCATTTCTAAGTGCATTGAACGTATTGTAAAGTTTTTTGTATATAAATTTCTCTCCGAGAATAGGCTTCTCTCCGACAGCCATTTGGTTTTCGTCGGAATCGCAGCTCGACCTTACAACTTCTGTTGTATAAAAATAAGCTCCTAGAACTCCATGCTAAGAAATATAATTTTGATGTTTTGCACATTGATTTTGCAAATGTCTGATTTGATACTGTCTCTCATCCTAAGTTGCTCTCAAGCTTAATTCACATGGTATTTGTGGCAACCTGCATAATTGGCTCTCTAGCTGGCTGCATGATCGCATTCAATCTGTTTCGTTAGAAAATGTTCTTTCCCCGCCCTCTACAGTTCTGTCTGGAATAGGACAGGCCACCGTACTAGGTCCTCTTCTCTTCCTGATTTTTATTAATGATATTTGTGATAATTTTACTGATTCCAATAAATTCATTCCTTTCCTTTTTGCTGATGATCTGAAGGTTATCAGCATCTTTCCAACTAGGGATCCCACTTCCTCTCCCCTCGATTATGCCATATCTTGCATTGAAGACTGGGTCAAAATATGGCAGCTTTCCATCAATGCAGATAAATGTGCTCTCCTCCATTTCGGAAGTACTAACCCAAGGCTACAGTTTTCCATGTTTGGTTCTCCAATTTCAAACCCGCAATATGTTAGGGATCTAGGTGTACTTTTTGCAAGCAATCTTTCCTTTCGACCACATATTATGGATATTGTTAAGAAGGCAAATAAGCGCACCAATTTTATTTTCCTCTGCATACGCTCTCGCAGTGCCAAAGCTCTTGTAGCTGCATATATTGCATATGTTAGATCAATTATAGAGTATGCATCTCCCGTTTATGACCCCCATCTGATTCGAGAAGTTAACTTGATCGAAAATGTCCAGAAATATTTCCTTAGACGTCTGTATGCACGCTGTCGATTTAAGTTCTTGTCATATGAAAATGCATGCTCCAAATTCTCCCTCCAATCGCTCACACTTCGCAGAGAAATTGCATGTTATAAAATTTATGAAAATGCATGCTCCAAATTCTCCCTCCAATCGCTCACACTTCGCAGAGAAATTGCATGTTATAAAATTATGTTCTCGCTATGTTCTGGTCACTCTGACTTGCCATTGTCAACATTTTTCAACATTGTTCCCTCCCGAACCAGGGGTAGATCTTTCAAGCTATATCCAACTTTTAAGGCTAATACTCTTAAAAATTCAATTGTTCATAAAACATTCAAGGTGCTTAATGGTCTAGCCGATTGCGATTTTTCTCTCTCTTTTGATTCATTTAAAAACAACGCTTTAATGGTTCGCAAATAATTTGTTTGTCATCATACATTCGATTTGCCTATTTTTTCTCCTCCCTTTACTCTTTTCTCGTTTTTCCTTTTCTCTCGTAATTTTCTTTTCTTTTCTTTTCCTTCGTTTAGCATTTTTGTTCTGTCATTGTCTTTAGCTTTACATGTAAGTGCTTCTATGCCATTGTAATGTTCTCGCACTAAGTAACATCATGTATGCGAATAAAGATATTATTATTTCAAAAGAGATTGAAAAGGCGAAAACCGAAAGTGATAACTTTCTCTTGACAATCCCAATTGGCTGCAACTGGATTCCTGCCGTCAGTTGGCTCGAATCTGCTGCTCTTGCCAGTTGGATCAAAGACTTTCGCAGCGCCTCTCTGTATTTTCATTCTTAAATATTTTAACCAAAGCCTCTCTTTCTCTCTCTCTCTCTCTCTCTCTCCCTCCCACTCTCTCTCCCTCACTCTGAAGATATTAAATATTGAATTCTCCTCGGGATAAAATAATGTTTTTCTTTCCACAGGATGAATGCTATGCTGCCTGGTGGTTTCTTCGCCCCCCATGATCAAATAGTCTAAAGGTGGAAGCAAGCTCTTTGATTATTAATTCAACTCTGGGTTTGACAATATTATTCATAGGAGTCTTAATTCCGAAGCCTTTGTAGATGTAGCAGAGCGACACCGACGATGGAAGCCATGGAGTCGTGGACAGGGGTGACAGGGGCCCGAAAATATGCGAACCCGGCCCCCGAGGTCGGCCTGGGCCCCGGCCCCGGGGTCCGGGACCGGGGCCGGGGCTGGTCACCCCTGGTCGTGGCCTGAGGCAGAATCATCACGCGTGGCTTGTTTTCCATATCTTTGATAGCTGCATTATGAGGGCAATTGAGAAATAACCAATAAAATATGACCTGCAATTTATCAGATCCATTTACAAAGACTTGGGAATAAAGAAACCTTTGAATAACTTAAAGACTCGGAAGTAAAATATTGAAATAAATTGATTTGAGTAATTATAGGAAACCAATTCTCTCTCTCTATCTATAAATATTGATTTCTATTGGGATTTAGCGCAATACATTCAGAAAATTTTAAACTTGAACAGTCTACGAAACCTTGAAAGTGGATCGTGAGTTATTGATCATTAAAAGGGGCTGTTATTTTTGAGTTTACATTGTATCAAAAAAAAGCGCAGCCATCAAACGATAAATCCAATTACATATTTTGGTGAAAAATTGACAATCAAAATCATATATACATACATGCGAGAGAGGATTGGTATAAGTCTGCAAAAAAAAACATAATTACTAGTTTATCTTTTTAAGGGATTAGTGTAAATCTGCAATAAAAACATTACTAGTTTATTTTTGAAAACAAATGTGATTGATGTAAATATGTAAATCTGTAAAAAAAAAACCACGAATTTATTCGCATGGAATTTGTGAAACTACTATTGAAATTTATAAAACTGTGAAAAATAATCTACAAGAAACAAAAAAATCAACCGCGTTGTCCTTGGCCCTCGCGCGGAATTCGCGCGGAAGCCAAAGTGACATGAAGGGAAGACCCAAATAGGAGCAATAATTAATTACTTCTTTCTTTAACAAAATTTAAAAATATTCAATTCTCACAACATAAATTTGTTTGAAAACTCCTTCAAAAATATACTCACACTCCTACTTTCAATTCATAACCATCTAACTCACCTCCTCTATCTCTTGATCGAAAGGAACGAACACATATCATCTATCAATACCACAAGGTTGCTGCAGCAAAACAAAGTCAAGTTGAAAATTAAATGTAACCGCACGGAATACTTATTTTAAATATTTTTTTACTTTCTGTTTTAAAATAGTACTCCCAATCGTATATCATCACGAACGCAAACCACGTACCAATAAGAGAATGTTGATGCTGCAAACCACCGGACACTAAAATCAAGTTAAATCTAATATCCCGAAATGTTTTTTATCACTTTATTTTCTCTTTCAAATTAGATCTCTCATTCCTGCTTTCTACCTACTCTCTCACAATCCTCTAACTTTTCCTGCTTTCTCGTTCTCAATCTGTTTTCCTTTTCAAAACTTTTTCCTTTCTCTCTCTATATCTCTCCTCCTTCCGAATATTCTTTCTCTCTCTCTCTCTCTATCTTTTTGCCTGTACGTTCCCTTTTCCGAGAACATTTAAAGCGAAAGTGCATTTAAGCATTGTGACCCTGATTTTGGGCCATACGACTGCCAACATTTTGACGTGTATGTAAATTCTGCTCGGCGGAATGAATTCTCGTCCACTCTATCATATCAGACACAATACGGCGCGAGGTGATGCGAGGTTGCAGGGATGCAATGCGGAACGTCGCCGTATGTGAAATGTAAAACAAAGTAAAATTTGAAAAAAAAACATTCCCGCTCATTACTCCTCACGAGAGTGTGCAGGCATTTCAAACCACTCTGCTTTATATCTAGGATTACAATAATATTATATGTCTACTGGGACTTCAACGCGTATCAACGCTAACACAGTTCATGTGCCAATAACTGAATCTTGCTGCTGTAAACCACCGGGCACTAAAATCAAGCTCATAATTAAATCTAAAAGCCTGCTATATTTTTACTACTTAATTTTCGTTTTTAAATTAGGTCTCTTTTTCCAACATTCTTACTGCTCTCTCACTATCTGTCTCTCTTTTTCACTTTCCTACTTTCTCCCCCCCCCCTCTCTTCTCCTTTCCAAATTGTTTTTCTTTCTCCCTCTCTGCTTTTCCATTTCCTGCTTTCTCCCACACTATCTCTTGCCGTCCCTCTCTTTTTTCACATTTCCTCTCTACCCCCCCCCCCCCCTCTCATCCTCAAAACCCCAAATTGATAAGTCTGCCCGAGCTGTGCAAATGGCATGATCTGCCATGCCAACCAAGATGACATCATCGAAGACGCCCGCCTCCCCCATCTTTCTCAGCCACGCCACGTACAAGTCATCGAGCTTTTCGACCTGCATATTTTAATTATTTATTATTGTTAAAATATGCTCAAGAAAAAATTACCCCACATTTTTATTTTATTATTTTTTTATTTTCTGAAGATAAATGCACTCACATTAGTGTATTTTTACGGCGGCAAAGTTAGCAAAGTACATAATAAGGAAGAAGACTTTTTTCAACTTGATATAGAATCGCTTGATTTGCGGGAGGCGCTCGCTCACGAAACACTGCGTTGTCGTCCTTCAAGTTGGCGTAGAGAAGGAGGGGCGCCCGAGTTTTGCGAGTCTGAAATATTCAGAAGAAAACATATATAACTTTTTTTTTATTTTTAACTAGTTATTACCTAAACCAAAATACACCAATGGGCACTAAAATCAAGATCAAAATCTCTGTCTTCATTCCTTATTTTCTCTTTTAAATTATATCCATATTTCTTAGCTCTCTCTCTTTTTTCTTTTCTTTTGTACCTGCAATGAGACAGATAAAGAGAGCTGAAGAGTGAAAGAGTGAGACAACGAGGAAACAGTGTGTGTGTGTGTGTGTGTGTGTGTGTGTCAGAGAGAGTGAGAGAAATAGTGCGAGAGCGGCGGAGAGAAACGGTGTTAGAGAGAGAGAGAGAGAGAGAGAGTGAGTGATGGCATACAGATTCTCTCAACCTTTGCTATTATCTCGCTCTCTCTCTCACTCTCTGTTTTCTCGCTTCCTACTTTCTCGAGAGATCACTCTCTCTCTCTCTCTCTCTCTCTCTCTCTCTTCTCTCTCTCTCTCTGTTTTCTCGCTTATTACTTTCACGAGAGATCACTCTCTCTCTCTCTCTCTTCTCTCTCTCTCTCTCTCTCTCTCTTCTCTCTCTCTCTCTCTCTCGCTCGAGATTCTCTTTATTTCCTATTTGTATTATCTCTATTACGGAGCGTTGCGGCATCTGAAACATAAATAAGAGCAAGTTTTAAAATATTTCTTGCCGCGATTTTCCTCACTCACCATTAGCTCCATTCTTTGGTTTAGGGTCAGCAAATTGAC
Organism: Allodiplogaster sudhausi; assembly: GCA_945643635.1. NCBI lineage: Eukaryota > Metazoa > Nematoda > Chromadorea > Rhabditida > Diplogasteridae > Allodiplogaster > Allodiplogaster sudhausi. Next base: position 1,686,790 of record CALZFC010000057.1, read on the forward strand.
GTACCTTCTAGCAAGAAGCACACAGATCATCTGCCTATACCTAAATGTTGCTGCTGCAAACCACGGGACTCTAAAATCAAGTACCAAAATAAATCTAACCGCCCACAATTTTTGTATTCCTTTTCATTTTTTTTCTCTCTTTCTCCTCATTCTCTCTTGCTATTCATTTTTTAAGCTCCGATCAACAGAAACACAGATTATCACTTTACTCGATACAAATTTTGTAATAATAATGATAAAGATTGCTAACTGAGATGAAGAGTGCGAGAGAGAGAGAGATAGAGAGAGAGACAAAGGAAACAGCGCACCTAACTTTTTGACATCAGTCGGTATAAGGAGAACATATTGTTCAGAAAAAAGTAAACAGTTTGCAAGACGAGAATTATAGTATTCGCTTTCCTTTTTTTCCTAGTGTAGAATAAGTAAATTAATTTTATATAGAATAAAATTTATTACATGTTGAATTTTTTTATGATTAAAAAATGCTATATGTTGATTATATTATTATTCTATGTATAAACGTCGAAATCTGCGAATATCAACCCGACAACAGCTATCATCTATATTTACCATAATGTTGCTGCCTCAAACTTAAAAAAAAACTTTATTCGCTCATCGGGCCAATGTATTGATGGAATGCACATGGGGATCTATCACATGGGAGTGGGCGATCAGTGGGCACCGGCGATTTCGACGAAGTGGCCGAGGAAGATTAGGCAGATCTTAGCCCGGTCAGCCAACGGTTTCTGCGTAAGCAGCGTCGATTGATTGAGATTGAGGATGATCGAGCGCGGGTCGGGGCGGGGGGCGAACTTGTCATTTTTTTTTGACATGGGATCGAATGAACGCCACTTGCCACTGGGCCACCCCGCCCCTAACCACTGGGCACTAAAATACAATCCAAAAATGAATCTCTCTGCCTCAATTTTTCCTGTATTTTCAATTTTAAGTTAGAGTGTAAAACAGACTTGTTCAGCCGGCTGATTGCAGACAAATCAACTTGAAGAACACTTGAAGGAACCAGCCCAAAATCTTCTCAAAAATCAATAAAAACTAATGAATGACGACCAACTTCAATCGTTGACAGCGAGCAGTCGCTCCATGCGGATTTGATGCTTTTAATATAAATTAATGTGATAATTTTGTATTAATAATATACTTCAGAGAATATCTTCGAAAGATATTTCGACTGAAAAGCAGTTTTTATCTTAATGCACTCAAAAATAGCCTGAACTCAAAAATGGCACTTTTAAATGTACAGGTCATTTGCATACAATTGTAAGGACGACATGTAATCTCTTTTTAAAGGATGCGGGCAACGACGGATTAGGGCCAGAGGTGTAAATGGGCCCAAAATTTTTTGGCCAGCCTGGCCCGTCGGGCCCTAAGTCTCGGCCCGGCCTGGCCGGAAATTTCCGGGCCCTAGAATTTTGGGCCTGGGCCGTGTGCCCCTTTGAGCACGATTTTCAAAAACTCTGGGAAGAAAATCCAACGAGTTACAACGTGTTTTGAAATTCAGAATTTTTCATGCTCTTGCTACGAACATTCATTTTAATGTATAGAAGAAGACTTTTAGGGGGAAAATGAACAAATGAATAACGTTTTCCTCCTAACAATGCCATCAGTCGTCCTGACTGGACAACATTGTTAGCTTATCGGCCCAATCGGGCCTGCGGTCCGGCCCAACTTTTCTTGGGCCCGGCCCGGCCCGGCCCGGGCCCTTGGGAAATTGGGCCAGCCCCTTTACACCTCTGATAAGGGCATATAATTTTTGCGTGGCCTGACGTTTATTGAAAACTGGCTTATTTATAATATATATCTAGCAGGAGCTCGACTCAGATCAATGCCCCCGATTCCAGCTCAGACTATGTGATCACGGTGGACGAGGAGACCACCTGGCAGGTGACATTTCCTTCGAGAAATATTTTTTTCTATCAAATTTCGAATAGGTTGGCAGGAAAGTGATGATGTCAGAAGTAAGAAGTATGTATACTGTTTAAAAATAGTTTTACTGTCAATTAAGACCACCAGTTTGAGATCAAAATTATTGCCTCCTAAACCATTTTCAGAGAACACATCCTAAACTAACTGTTAAATCAACTTTTGTGAGATATTTTACAGCGAAACCGATCAAACAAAATAAAATTAAAATGAATTGGATCAACAATATGCAAAAGCAATTATGATAGATATAGAAGCGACCAGAACGACATGTAACCTATTTCTTAATGATCCGACTTCCAGCACAAACTGCATGATAATGGATGAAGAAGAAAAAACATCGCGGGATTACACTCTCAAAAGAAAATTTTTTTATCTCCTATTGGCAAAAAGAATAGAAGAGTCACAAAGAAAAACTGATTGCACGTGAAACTGAGCTCAAAACCTTTGCATATTTCTTCTCAAGCTCAAACTTTTCATGTGTCAGTGGTTAGAACGAAAACTGATAGCGATCACGCAAACTCAAATATAAATAATTAATTAATATCGGTTACAGTAACTATGAGATCACAGACGATGCAAAAACAGCTGCCAGGAAAACATGAGTAAGCTCTCTATTCTTTTTAAGGATGATGCCAATTGTGGATGCATTTGTACATTATTTACGCGTGGCAAGACTTTTAGGAAACTAGAATTCGAAAATAATCACTTTCTCGCGTTCCCGTTCAAACTATATGATCATGCAGGAAAATGAAACCACCAGGCAGATTTTATTTTCTTATGGTTAGATAAATGCATTTGGTTGATCTTGAGAAAGATGCCAATTTCGCCGGAAGTGTTTATCAAGTAATTCTGAATATGTTCGATAATGCAGCACGTAAAAAATAGTGTGTATATGTATATGCCAATCACCGGCTGGTGCAGGAGCGCGGTATGTCGCATATCTTAACATCGTTAGCCAAAGATGAGGGCGAGTGAGGAAGAGAGAAGGAGAGAAAGATAGACAGAGAGTGAGAACCAGACAGAAAGAGGGAGGGAGAGCGAGAAAGTGCGAGAATCCGATAGAGAGAGATTATATGTAGAATGAGACTATTATAAAAAAAAACTTACCACCTCAAATATGTCGACACGAGTCGTGGACAACGCACATACATTCATGGTATTCATTTGAGAATTGTTGTCGTGTATGTCAAGTAGGCCGGCAATCGAACTGTCATCGAACTTTGAGATCGGCGAAGAAGTAGAAAAGATGTTAAGGGTAAGGCCAATTATAAATGTCCATGTAAATTAATTTCGCGTTGCCTCTTTCATTTGATCCTGGGTTATTTATTAGTAGATTAAATGGATCCAAGCGTATCGTCGGAGAAACTATCAAGGCAACTGATGCCAGCTTTGACTAAATGATCAATGAGAACGAAGAAACCACCGAGCAGTTTACATTCCCATCGGTGAAATATTTTTATCTGTCATTGTCGGGAGAGAGAGAAAAGAATAACAACGAAGGGGGACGCAATTGTTGTTCTAAACAGAACTTACATCAAGCCTAATATAGCAGCGGAAAGCGGAGACTTGCTGGAATTAGTAATGCTCTAGCAATGCCTTCTGAATGCCTGGCGCATGCTCCTCACTCCACACGGCACTAAAGATGATCTGAATTTGATTTTGGCTCACCGAATGAATAGAACTGCGGCATAAAGGGTTTCGCTAAAAAATTATTCGTATTTTTTTTAAGTGAAAACCACTATTTAAATATTTAAAAAAATAAAAATAATTAACGAAAAAGAATGTACAAAAAACAATTCGCAAAATTAAAAAAAAAATTCTATCGCATTGCACTCGGGCGTTGCGCGAGAAGCGCTCGGAAGCGGCAGTGACATGAAGGGGACTGTACTAATTAGGATCAATAGGTAATTACTTTTTTGTAATAAAATATACAAAGTATTGTACTAGAAACATGCTTGAAAATTCCCTCAAAAATGCACTCATTCTTGGCAAACCAATGCCAAAAGGTTGCTGCTGCAAACCACCAGGCACTAAGGGCAAGTTCAAAACTAAATCTAACTGTACGAATTTTTATTGGGATATTTTCTGTATTAAAGAAGGGCGATCACCGAAAATACAGTAATGCATATTCAAACGTGCAAATATATCGAACGGAATTCCATTTAATTACTCAAAAATGTACGGTAGCTAAAGGACGCCGATGTTTCGAAATGTGTGTGCGCGGGTTTTTTTTTGAAGCGGGTTGTCATTGCTGTTTCATCTATTGCGTATTTTTTTCAGTTTATTGTTGAATATTCAGAGGAGTAATTGCATTAGCTTTTCCCCATTCTACATTTCAAGAGATACCTTGTTGTTGTGATGCTAGACTTATCATTAGATTTAAGAAATTGACTTTTCTGCGATTCGAATGGTGATTTTCTAATGTGCTTATTTCTTTTATGTTTAGGCAGGTTAAAGAAGAAGCGTTTGTCGGTCGGAATGAGCCGAAGCGAGAAGCACACCTTCTACCAACGGCTCGGTGGTTTCTCGCACCTCATCAAGGTTCGCACCTGAAGTATAAATTAGCTACCACTTTGACAATTGCTCCTTATTTTTTTTATGTCTGTATAGCGACGAATATGCAAAATAAATATACCATCCGCTTAGATATTCTTTTTGTTCATACTCATATTTCTATGCATTTTTATGCAAGAAATGACAACTGAGAAAAAAACATGTCCAATTCAGCGGAAAAAAAATATCATGGCGCACCGTTGTACTAGAATAAAAAAAAATAATATGACGTTTTATAAAGAAGCTATGTAATAAACTTTTAGTTATCTGAGCTAATAATGTTTCTTTGAATAAAATATATTTATGCTAAATATAGGGTATGATATGGTTTTATTCTTAAATATTCAAAGTGAGCTAATATAATCTCGGCTATAATAAATATGTAGTATTTTTAGGGAAATTCTATTATTATAATGAAAGTGATCTTGAAGGTTAAAATCTGAAATAGTTTAAATACTTTTGATAACTACACTGGTATTTGTTGTATCGAAAGGAGCTTCTAAAACTGATCTGAATATTCAGATTCGGGTTCGGAGAACTCGCCGTTTTCAACGGCATCGAAGGCGGCCGCCCCTCTGAGAAGCAGGTCGTCATCCCCTGGATCAGCGTCATCGTCGGAGCCGTCTTCTTCCTCCTCCAGGTTGGCATCTCCTTTGTGCCTGGTGAACTGTTGTCCTTGCTGTCCGATCTTCCTCTTGTTCGTCATCCTGCTCTTTTCTTCGGCTTTTGCTGTTCAGTCGCACCGCGCGAGCTCGTTGAACAATCTCACTGCGAAAGTCCAAATCGACTTTCGCGTAGAGCTGAATTTATCTCAATTACTAACTATTGCACAAAATGAATTATATCTTTACCTTCCTTGAACATTTCTTCTTTGACGTCTTGTTGAAGTAAGACTTCGTTCCAATCTGTGGCCTTTCACCCTTTAGCTCCTTCATCCGTAAGTGGTTCCAGTGGATGCATGTCATCATTGAAGACACCTGCTTTCCTATTTGTTTGGCTTCAAATCTGGACAAATTCTCATCTGATTAGCTTGCTATATTACGTTGTGAAAATAATTCCCAGTAGTCAAATAGATCAATGAATACCTCATGGCTGTCTTTGCTGAAGTACGCTTCTTTGGGAGCACACTTGGAAGCCAAAGAATTTGCAGACTCAACTCGGGAAGTTGACGAGTAAGGGGAAACCTTAGTATCTAGATTGCTAACATATGTAAGAGATAACCTGCTGAATGTCTCGAAGACGGCTCTCGGTAAGCATTATGTTGCATAGCTTCTTGTATGCAAATCGAGTAACTTCATCATCTGGCCGCAAGTAGACGGGTTCTTCGCTAGGATTGCGTGGCCCATGTCTGCATCTCTTGTGCTTAGAGAAATCTTGGTCCTGAAATTATTAATGTCAATAATATAGAGAATTTATAAATAATCTTCTACATCCTGCCATTCGTGCACTCCTTTGAGATGATATTGAAGGGATCTGAACATCTCTTGCGCAAGTTCTCCGTCGCCACCGCTATTGTAGATTGCGAAATGTGGGTGGTTGTAGACAGATCTAATCCAATCACGAGCGACTTGCATTCGCTTCAACTTTCCAGCCTAAAAATTTACTATTGTAAACTTAGTTAGTTTTTAGATTGATATAACCTCCAGTAGGGCAAGTTGAATATTGCGGAGAAAATGCCATGCGTCAAATTTGTGTATTATCAGCGGGAATTGATTTCTCATCAGGGTTGTGATACTCTTGCTACGGTCGGTAGTGAAAGTGGAAATTGGATTCTGAGCTTCTGAGTTCAGCTTCGCTAGCACCTTCTCAAGTCCAATCTTGCAGCCCCGTTGCTCCATTCTTCCACTCACACCTAAGCATGATGAAAAGCGTGATCCTTGTTTCTCTCGTCTCGTCTCTCGTCTCTCTCTCTCTCTCTCTCTCTCTCTCTCTCTTCTCTCTCCCGTTTTCTTTCTTTCTCTTTCTCCTCTCTCTCTCTCTCTCTCTTTCTCTCTCTCTTCTCTCTCCCGTTTTCTTTCTTTCTCTTTCTCCTCTCTCTCTCTCTCTCTCTCTCTCTCTCTCTCTTTCTCTCTGTCTCTACCATCTAGCTGAAAAACATGAACTAGCTACTGACCTTCTGTTTCCGAGGAGTGAATTATTACAAATTCAAGAAGGAAGCCGGTGATATGCTCTAGCACGAAGTAGCGGCCTATCTTAGCTGAGTAACCACGACTGTCAAATTGCATATCTCCAGCCAGGTGAATAGAAGATCCCTAATTCATCGTTGTTATAAGATTTGTATTTTTGAATAGAAAGCCTAACAAACCTCTCGAAACTTGTCTTTGACGATGGCATAGACTTCATCGTTTTGCGCACTGTATACTTGCTTTACTGCGACATGGGCGTACCGTCTTTTCAAACGATAGAAGGTCGCTTGTGAGATAAACGCGCAGCCAAGAGCATTGAAGAGTCCTTGAAGCTTCTGAATTGTTGAACAGTAATAACTTTCTTTCTAGTGCTCTTCCTTATACAACTTCCCTTGAATCCGTTTCCAGTTGAAGTAGCAGAGGATACGAGGTCTAGGTTTAGTTGTGGGAGTTGGAATCCTCCACTGCCACCATCTGCTGTGGGCATCATTCTGGAGCTGCGAAAACTCTTACGCCAATTGCAGCCAGGCGTTTGGCACACTGCCTCCGCTGCGAGTGCAGCACCAATGTAGCTGCATTTGACTATGCAACTAGCTTGTGAACAAAAGGGGCAGTCTTTTAGAAGCAACTCAAGCTGCTCCTTTTCGCAAAGAAAATACGGTGATTCCTTCTTCTTCTCTTTCATTGTTCTCCTTGCTTCGTCTCTCAATCTATCCTTCTCGGTCTTATTTTCTATTTTGACATCCCTATTTTCGTTTTCCTTCTTTCCTTCTTCAGGTGGAAGCCACTCCGGATCAGAGGGGCGTCGTTTCTTCATCTTAAAAAATATGTGACTAATCATGCCATGAAAACAAATTAATCTGAAAAAATTAAATAAATAAAAATAAAAAATATAAATAAATATAAATAAATATAAGTAAATAAAAATAAATAAAAATAAAATAATAAAATAATAAAAAGTGATAAATAATAAATAAATAGATTGTTAGTTTATATTAAATACCTTACTGTAATAGTAATAAGTACTTTCCTTACAGGTGATGCTTCCGGTGAGCAGAGTTGTGCGACAACGTGAGGGCGTGAGGGAGCAGAAGCTGAGTGACTGGACGCCTTCTCGAGAGCAGCTCGCCATGCTTCCTTATTGCGGGTCCTTCTGCCCACACCTAGTGGGCGTGGAGAGGCGGCCACTTTGGGTTCCGCAGCCGGAGCATCAAGAGGAGGCGGAGTGTTGAGAATAGCCCTCTTATAATGTTTTGTTGATTTTAATTTTTTTGTTTTATTCCGAAGATAAAGCAACCTGTCTTATCGGGTATCCAGTTTTAGAACGGAAGCACCTTCCATTCTCCCAAACAAGATCATTCTTGGCAAAGTGTTCCGCACAAAGGAAATGGATCCCAGGCTTAGAGAATTGCGTGACAAAAGCTGCTTGTTGCTCTTCGCTAGCTCAAAAATTTTGTCTGTTAGCATAACAGGGATGCTGAAAATTTATGAGAAATGGGTACTATACCTGAAATGGGTATGATCCATTCAAGCTGACATATCCTGGTGGCTGAAGCTTCTTGCAACAAACACAGGTGTGATTGTTCCGTACCATCTCCCAACATCAAATGTCATATTTGCGTGTTCATATTCGGCGATATGGTGAAAATGATCATATAATTTATTTGTCAAAGCGTGGGTCAGCATATGTTTATCATTTACTCATCATCAGAATCATTAGGAACAATTCCAGAGCCGCATTCGAAGCCCTTGTAGCTAGGCGAAGGCCAGGTCGAGCGGATCTTCTGAGTGACACAGCGAGGGAGCTCAAGGCTAACTCCCGATCCGATTCGCCCGAGCGTCTTTGACATGAAGAGACGATAGGCACCGTATCGTAGATGGCTGAGTGACAGAATAGTTTTCCTTTGCAGTGAGATATAAAGAAAAAAAGCTTATACGCATTGGCTTCGTATTGCTCTCCTCCCTTGATAGCGGAATAGACAGATGCTGCTGCATCAGCAGCCTGTTAGAAGACATTTGAATATATATTTAGTATCTTTTCCTCGTCTACAATTAACCTTTTCGTCGAGAATAAGCGAAGTGAACCACTTCTGTGAAGTGATGCAAAGATCCTCGAGCCAACCCATCTTCTTCATTCCGTCTCGCAGCCGCTGGCCTTCCTTTCTCAGCTGAGCTGTCTCAGCTAGTCGGAGGCAGCAGTAGCCATTCTCGCTGACATCACAGCAACCGCAGCTACAGCCTTCAGATTGCATAGCATCTCCACGAAAAATGCTGCTTCTTTTCTTTGCTTCCTCCTTAGCAGCTATAACAGCTGCCCTTGTGGCAAGCGTCCTTTCGCGGGACGGATCAAACATCCAATCACCCATGAAACTGTCAAAACAACGACACAAATGTGAATTACATCTTTATACGAAAAAATAAACACAAGACAGGTGGTAAAGCATACAACAAAAAGGTCTTGAAATATTTGTAAATTTAATCATCCCGCGATGGGTCCGTGGCCGTAAAGCTGGCGACTGTGCCGACGAGTACTAGACACACCAATCACAAATTCATTCAAAATTTGCACTTTCAAGTACATGTATTCTTGAATATGGAAGTTTTTAGTGCTTTTTCATGTACATTTTCTTTTTCTGCATGCCCGAGAGTATTCGAAAATACCAAAGATGTTTCGTATAACGTCAATGACTTTTCGGTGATCGCCCTCCTTTAAATTCAATCTCTCATCACTAACTAAAATAAACCGATCAATGGACAAAAAAAGAGTCCATTGATCGGTTTATTTTAGTTTTTTTTTCATCATTTACCAATAACCATAACTGTTCATTATTACTCGAAAATTCAAGTGTATGTATCATCAGCAATACCGGAGTCCCATCTACCTATAGCGAAATGTTGCTGCTGCAAACCACAGGGAAAACAAAAATCGAGTTCAAAATTAAATTTCAGCTTTTTTAAACAACAAATAATAATAGTAACATGAATCATAATAAAAATTCTAATAATATCAAGAATAACAACTAGTCTTAACGCCAGCCGTTGTCAGACACTCCTCTTGCCACTGCAAGCAAGATGTACAAAATTATAAATTAGAAATTATCACTGACCAACATGAAAGTTAATTTATTAAAACGAGTAAGCTTAAAGAGATATAAGGCAAGATATTGTTAAGAAAAATAATTTTGTTTATGTTTTTGCAAACCTGCTCGCAGGTTCTCAGCAAGAGACCTGATTGGCGAGAGGCCACGAAACGAGGAAGCAGTCTCCAAAAGAGTGCGTAGACAATTTGAGAGAAAGTAGGCACCATATATTATCTTTTATTGTCCTTCCTTTTTAAGCTATCTGTTTAGTTGCATAGAATAATATTTATTATTATTATCATTATTACCAATTATTATTATTTAATATTGACAATTAATAAACGTGCAAAGAAACCACTATTAGATCTCAACCAATCAACATGCCGGAAGTCATGATTTACTTATAAGAAAATGTTGCTGCTGCAAACCACTGGGTAGTAAAATAAAATTCAAAATTGAATGAAAACATCCGCAGTTTTTGTATTCCTTTATCTCTTTTTTTACTAGATCTCTCTTTCTCCTCGTTCTCTCTCTCCTTTTTACTACTTTAATACTTTACTACTTTCTCTCTCTCGCTCTCTCTCGCTCTCTCTCTCTCTCCCTGTAGTCTTCCTGTCCTCCCCCGAGTACATCATTATCGACTTCGAAAGAGCAGAAGAGAACGCGGCTCGAAGAGTGTTTCCGAATGTGATTATCCATGGCTGCCACTTTCATTATGCTCAAGCTCTCTGGCGTAAAGTAGGAGATCTATGTTTGCAGGTACACCAGTGGATGGCGGCGCCTGCCTAATTGTATGAATGATGTAAGTGCGTTTTTAAAATATTCACTGAAATACTTATTTATTTATATTTTCGTTCTTTATTAAGAAAATTAGATCAAATAAAGGATAAATGGCAATTATTTTCTTTAAAAATAAAATAATATTTTTTAAGCCTTTACAAACTTGTGATTGTCAGAAAGGTTTCAACAAGTTCACACAAAGTAGATGGAAGGCCGAAACTAAAAAGGTAACAGCACAAAGACAGATCATCAACTTATACCAAAATGCTGCTGCTGCAAACCACTGGGTAATACAATAAAGTTTAAAAATAAATCTAATCATCCGCAGTTTTATGTATTTTTTTTAAATATTTTTTTACTAGATCGCTCTTTCACCCCTCTTTCCTCTTTCTCTATCTCTATCTCTCTCTCTCTCGCTAATTCCTACTTTCTCTCTCTCGGTCACTCTCTTTTCTCATTTCCGTACTTTTTCTTTCTCTCTCGCCGGATTCTCACTCTCTTTCGTAATTTATTTATCCTTTCCAGTATAGTGCTTACCGTATCTCAAACGTAAATGAGAAAAAAATATAAGATAATTTTACACGCGCTTTTCCCTGATCATCACGAAAGAAAGCAATCATTTCAAAGTACTTCGCGTTAAATCGAGGATTCATAAATTATTATTTGTCGACAGTGAAATACCCATCATCGCCAAACAAGATCACAAAATGTCGGTGCTGTAAACCACCGGGTACTAAAAGCAAGTTCAAAACTAAATATAATTGGCAGCAATGTTATTATTCATTTATTTTCTCTTTCAAATTTTATTTTTCTTTCCTACTTTATTTCTCTTCCCTCTCTCTTTTTCTCATTTCCTACTTCCTCTCTCTCTCTCTCTCCTTCTCTCATTCTATCTTTCCCAACTCCACTTTCCTTTCTCTCTCTCTCTCTCTCTCTGTCTGTCTGACATGCCAACCAAGATGACATCATCGAAGACGCCCTCCTCGTCCGCCTTTCTCAGCCACTCCGCGAACAAGCCGGCGAGCACTTCGACCTGCATATAAGGTTTAAAAGGTACAGTCTGTTTCACAGACCCATCCTGATTTTGGGGACATCTCTGAGCCAAACCCCAACCATAGTTTGACCAACAAATTCTGTTCTTTACTCCTCCACGGCACCTTCCGGTCCCCAAGGACCCTGTTTTTTCAAGCAGCTGACAATGGAATTAATTCACAGTATTGAATAATATTGTTGTTATAATAAATGCTCGTAAAGATAATCTCCGTTCTTGAACAAAAAAATATTAAAACCTTCAACTATTTTGTCAGCTGAGACGGCGCCCATCTCAATGAAGTATGTATGTACATGAGAAATACAAAGTTACAGAAGTCTCGATTCACAATGCGAATGAGTCTTGAATCAACCTTAAGTGATACGGATATGGAAGTGATCAGAACTATTGCGTCAATTTCTACCCGTACATAATAGCCCATGTAGGCATTACGACACGACAATTATCAGCGATATAACTAAATGCACACGTAGCAAATGACCAGTTAAATAGGTACATAAATTATACGTTTGCCTAATATTTATCGATTTGGTAATTTAGAACAATAAATTTACTAGGTGCCAATTTATGTGACACATAATTTACGCGTAATCAATTCTCGTAAATCCTATCGTAGCAGACACAGTACGGCGCGAGATGATGGAGTATCAGCGATATAATTAAATTTCTACCCGTGCATTACATCCTATGTTGGCATTCCGACACTTGGGCACTTATCTTACAATTTTGCTATATGATTTAATTAACCCGTAGCAAATGGCCAATTAAACATGTTTATAAATGCAATAATTTTTGCTTAATAATTATTGATTTAATAATTTAGAAGAATAAATTGGCAAGCTGACAATTTATGTGACCCATAATTTAGATGCACTCAATTCTCGTAGACTCTGTCGTGATGCGTGGTCGCGAGGATGCAAGTGGGTATGACAAAAGCGCAGCGGTCAAAAGCGCAGCGCCTGGCCTGGTGCGACGGCGAATTGTTATCATTTTGTATGTTCAAACTATGTTGGACATCTTTATAACCCATCTGATTATTTGTTAAGGCCATTTTAACTTCACCATTAATCATTCATGACGTCTTACAGTTCACAATTAGTGAATTAAATCTCAAATCATGCGACTTTAGCGTGTTTCCGGCCCCCATTTTAAATTCAATTTACAGGACAACAATAAAAATAGACAAGAATGACTGGGACAATAAACCTTCATCAATATGTTTAAAACTAGACAGGAACACTGTTGCAAACTAAATTTTAATTCAAAACTTTTTTTAGGCTAGCATAATAAACGCTGGAACTAAATGATCTACTTCGTCTCCGCCCACGCTTCAATTTCTGAGGGCCTTTTTGAGTGTTCGTGAGCATGAGAAAATAGGGTATGAAATGGTAGTTTACCTTCTTTGTTAACCAATTCGTTATTTTACATATTACGGAGCTCTCGCTCTCATTTTTTCTCTCTCTCTCTCTTTCAATCTCTCTCTGTCTCTGTCTCTTTATCTCTCTCTCTCTCTATCCTTCCATTTGATCATTAAAGGAGATCTCCGGCGAATAATTAACGTGTTATGTTTTTCGCATGGTTCAGTTCGTCTCGGCGTAAAAGATGATTCAGGAAGTTTGAATTATTTTCATCTTATCGTTTCAGAATTATTGTCATGTTAAATATCACGGGTAGAGAATTGGCTGTTGTATATATTAGAACCCTCCTATTTTGCAACGCTATCTCGGGCAAGAACCGCACGCGGCCCGCTCCAAGGGCTGGCTGCGCCCAAATTTACAAGGCCCTCTAGGGCCGGACCGGGTCGGGCCCAACCTTGGGCCCGGCCCTGAGCCCGATTGGGCCCGATTTTCCAAAATTTGCTAGCGAACATGCTTATGAAAGAGCGAATTCTTATTGCTCATGCATAATATGGTAGCTCGGGGGTTGTATTTCTCTTCAGAATGAAGTAAATGAGAAGCTTTGTGAACGGCAAGCTAGAAGAAAAAATTCTTCGCTAAGAGAATTACGAATTAGAAATTGGAATGAGACGTATTTGAAAATCGGGCCGGCCCGGGCCCAAAATTCAAGGGCCAGAAAACTGTTGGCCGGGCCGGGTCGAGGTTTTGGGCCCTAATTGTAAGGGCCGGCTGGGCCCAAAAAAATTTGGGCCAGCGCGCTCTGGCTAGAACAGGCGGATGCTACAGTAGCGCTACAGAGCGTATTGTAGCGCTAGAGAAAATAGATATTCCCCGGATTATTTCTTTAACTTCATTTTAAATACTAATAATTTACTACGTCTAATATGTCCATTGTTATGATAATTGTTTTTAAATTATAGGCGAATGCTGAAACTGCAATAATGACAGTTATCCTGCGTTTCTTCTGCTAGCCTAAGAATTTTTTGAATTAAAATTTAATTTGCAACAGTTTTCCTATCCAGTTTAAAACATATTGATGAAGGTGTATTGTCCCAGTCATTCTTGTCTATTTTTATTGTTGTCCTGTAAATTGAATTTAAAATGGGGGCCGGAAACACGCTAAAGTCGCATGATTTGAGATTTAATTCACTAATTGTGAACTGTAAGACGTCATGAATGATTAATGGTGAAGTTAAAATGGCCTTAACAAATAATCAGATGGGTTATAAAGATGTCCAACATAGTTTGAACATACAAAATGATAACAATTCGCCGTCGCATTAGGCCAGGCGCTGCGCTTTTGACCGCTGCGCTTTTGACCGCTTGTCATATCCCCGGATGCAATGCGGAGCGTCGCCGTATCTCAAATATAAATTTGAGGGAATTTAAAAAAACCCGCGTTTTTCATTATCCTCACGGTACAGAAATGACTTTTTAAAATAAACTTCACTTCTACTTTTCAACACGACGCAACGATCAACAAGAACAGATTTAACACCTAATAAAAAAAGGTTGACACTGCAAACCATTAGGCACGAAAATCCAGTTCAAAAATACACCTCTCTACACGACATTTTTCCTTTATTTTCTATTTTAAATTAGAGTGCAAAACAGACTGAGAGAGAAAGAAAGCTAGTGTTGTGCGTGAGAAAAAGAGTGAGAGAGATAGAGAGTGAGAGAGATCGTTTATTAGTTTACCTTTTTACTTATCGCAGTTAATCCCATTTAATTGTATTGAATAATGATAACCACACTTATTATGATAATTTTTTATAATGAGTGTTATAATGTTATTAATGGAGTAAATCCACATGTGATCATCGCTAGCACAGTTATCATCTAGACTATATCAAAATGTTGCAGCTGCAAACCACTGGGAAAAAAACTGTGTTCCAAATTAAAATTAATTTTATTCAATCAATCTGATAATTGTAACACTAATAGCCGGGCCCGCCTAGCCTTGAGGCGGGACACAGCAAGGAGAGTATTGGCAGTGCTGAGAAGAACAACGGCGAGAGAAGGCGGCTACTCCACAGGGCTCCACCTTTCCCCCTCTCTTCCCCTCCCATTTACATTTGTATGTAATATGTATGCTTCCAAGCAAGGAATATTGGAATACCGCTACACCCAAACATGGATACCAGAGCACTATTTACTTTCCAACGGGACCTCACACAATCCTACACTACACCAGCGCGAACACCGATCATGTGCTTATAATACAAAGTTGCTGCTGTAAACCACTGGGCACGATTATCAAGTTCAATTTATTTTAAATTTTTATTCCTTTATTTTATATTTTAAAATAGGTATCTAGTACGATAATTACTAGTATTTTGTCAGCTAATGGTAAGATGACACGAAAACATAAACTACCATTCCCACCTCTTTTGCTGCTAGGACTTGTCTTTAAACTTGATTTAAATTCTTGTCATTATGTCGTCACATCCTTTAAAGATGTTGATAAACAATTAAACAATTAAAAAATTATTGAATAAATCGATAATGACATTACTCCATAATTATTTGCTTTTTTACGCATTAATTTAAACTCTTAAGAGAGCCTCTCTGTAAAACTCAAGGGGGCTTGTATAGGCGCCTGAACTGAGGAATTTTTGTTTTCTTTTACTTTGAAAACTTTATGAGGGATGTATCCCTTGTTCATATGTAATTAATTTTAGGTGGTCAAAAAGTTTTCAAAATTTTTTTGACCACCTAAAATTAGTTATGAACAAGGGCATAAAGTTTTCAAAGTAAAAGAAAACAAAAATGCCTTAGGGCAGACGCTCCTTGAACCTTACAGAGAGGCTCTCTTAAATACAAAGTTACCAGAAAACTGCCTTAAAATGCATCTTTCTCTCTCTATCTCTCCTCTCTTATCTTAGATTCGCTCTCTTACTCTCTCTCTCTCGTTGCTATTTTCTTTCTAGATTTATGCGGACCGTCGCCGTATAGATTTCTCTTTTTCCTCATTCTCTCTTTCTATTCCTTTCGGGACCTCCCATCAACACGAACACCGATCTTTCTTGAAGCAGTACAAATTTTGTTTTTATTCCCCATCTCTTACTTTCACTTACTTTCCCATGCCCATTTTTTCAAGCAGTTGATAATGTAGATACTTCCCAGTATTGAATGATATTGTTAAATGCTCGCAAACATTATCTTTGTTCTCTAACAAAAAAATATAATGCGAATGAGTCTTGAAACAACCATAAGTGATACGAATGTTGATCCGAACTATTGCGGCAATTTGTACCCGTTCACGATAGCCTATGTAGGTGGCATTATGACACGTAAGAACGATATTTTAGGCCTATTCAATTCCCGTCCACTCTATCGTAGCAGACACAGTACGGCGCAATGTGAGGCGCGGTCGCGAGGATGCAATGCGGAGCGTCGTCGTATCAGAAAGATAAATTAGAGGATAATTTGAAACTCGTTTTTCCCGCGCTTTTCGCTGATCCTCACGGCTGAAGGCAAGCAGTTTAACGAACTTCGCCAAAATGTTGCTGCTGCTTACCATTGGACATTAAATACGAGTTCAATATTACATCTCAATGAACTTTTTTCATATATTTTTTTTATATTTTAACATAGACATTAAAACAGACTTGATCAATCGGCTAATTGCAGACAAATCAACTAGAAGAGCACGTGAATCTTCATTGAAAAGCTTAAATTAAAATATTTTTAAGACATAAATAACATGGAATAAGACATTAAATATTAATTATAGGTGCCCAAAAAAATAATAATAATAAATCATTGCAAACTCAGTTCAACTGTACTAATTTGCTGGAAATTCACTCATTGTCAGAAATGCCGCTGCAACTCTTGCTTTCCATGCCAACTCATCTCCGTCTGTCTTTTGTCTTCTCTCACGCTCTCTTTTCCCCTCTAGAACTTTCTATCTTATCTTCCGAGTTGTAAACCACGGGCCACTAAGGTTAAGCTTCGAATTAAATAGGTTTAACTGAACGCAATTTGTATTTTGTTTTTTTTCTATTTTAAATTGTATTTCTCATTTCTAGCGCTCTGATCACATCGAATAACAGAATGTTGCTGTTGCAAACCACCGGGCGCTAAAAATAAATGTAATTTCACGCTTTGTTTTTAATCCTTTCTTTTCTCTTTTAAATTAGATCTATATTTCCTACTTTATTTTCTCCTCCTCCTCATCTTCTCTCTCTCCCTCTCTCTCTCTCTCCCTCTCTCTCTCTCTTCTCTCACTCTCTCTGTTTCTCTTCCCCTTTCCTACCTTTTTTTCTCTCTCCCTTTCTCATTTACCACTTTCGCTCTCTCTCTCTCTCTTCTCTCACTCACTCCCCTCTCTCTCTTCTCTCTCTCTCTTCTCTCTCTCTCTTCTCTGTCTTTCTCTCTCTCTCTCTCTCTCTCTTTCTCTTAGTTTCCCACCTGATAAGTCTGCCTGACAAAGGAACCACCTAAAGATTAGTTAGTGAATTTTTATCTCACCTAGCCAGATCGATTGTCCATGTCGAGAAATGATGATAAGCATTTTTAATTTTTCTTGAATGGCCTCCGGCGATTTTGCTATTTTATATTGATTTTTAGAGTTACCTAAAATCACGGAATTTAGTGGCCTTGAAATTGTTAATGTATCACTAAAAGCAATGGAACTTGGCCTGCGCGGTTTCTCTCTGATGTCTCACTCTCTGCTTCATTCTCTTCCCTATGTTTCTTTCTCTCTGTCACTCTCGCTCTCTTTCTCCCTTTTCTTCCGTCGTTTCTTCCTCACTAAATCTTGATTAAAAAGAAATTTTGCCGACTTGCCGGAGCTAGAAGAGTATCAAACTGATTATTGTTATTTTATTCATACTAACTTTGTGAACGCCTCAAAATAAATACCATTTTCTGACCCGTTGTAAAGATCGTCTTTGCTCTTTGAACCGACAAAGTTTACACAACTATTTTGTCAGCTAATGGTAAGATGACACGAAAACATAAACTAATCGCAGTCTAAATACATCAGAAATAAGTACACAATGCGAATGAGTCTTGAATCAACAATAAGGGATACGGATATGGCATAGATCCGAACTGTTGTGGCAATTTCTACCCGTGCATTATAGCCTATGAAGGCATTAAAACACGTAAGAAATTGTCTATCAATTAGCGATATAATTAAATTCACCCGTATCAAATGAATAATTGAACATATGTATAGATTTCTTTTTTGCCTATTAATTATTGATTTAGTAATTTAAATCAATAATTTGGCAAGATGCCAATTTATGTGACCAATAATTTAGATGGAATCAATTCCCGTTCACTCTATCGTAGCAGACACAGTACGGCGAGAGGTGATGCGCGGTAGCGAGGATGCAATGCGGAGCGTCGCCGTATCTGAAATAGAAATTAGAAACAAATATGAAACAAAGTTCCCGCGCTTTTCCCTGAACTGCCTTCGGCACAGAACTGCCTTTTCTTAATAGACTTTATAATTTAACCCGGACCAACCAGCAAATATCAGCTTGACCAAATTTAGCACCCACTTATACCAACATGTTGATACTGCAAACCACTGGGCACGAAAATCCAGTTAAAAAAAACCTCTCTACCCAAATTTTTCCACTTTATTTTCTATTTGAAATAAGAGTTTAAAACAGACTTGTTCAGCCGGCTGATTGCGGACAAATCAACTTGAAGAACACGTGAAGCTTCGCTGAAAAAAGGAAATGAAAATATTAAAGTTATGGAATTTGTTTAGAATAAAATTACAATAAAATCGAAGGCT
This sequence comes from Allodiplogaster sudhausi, assembly GCA_945643635.1. Taxonomy (NCBI): domain Eukaryota; kingdom Metazoa; phylum Nematoda; class Chromadorea; order Rhabditida; family Diplogasteridae; genus Allodiplogaster; species Allodiplogaster sudhausi. Next base: position 1,705,476 of record CALZFC010000057.1, read on the forward strand.
TGAATAAAATAGTGCACCAAATGAATCGTTAAAAATCAATAAAAATCAATGATAGCTAACTTGAACCCGACTGTCGCTTCATAGACAGCGCCAAGTGGATCGGTGCGGAATTGAAGCTGATATTATAAATAAAATTCATTTTTTTTCTCACGGTTTTTCTAAAAGAAAAATCAAATAGCTTTCGCAGTATTATTATTTAAAAAAATGAATGTATGTTTCTAGAATAAAATAAGAAAATAAATAAATGTTTTCGGTACCTGATATGGAATCGCTTGATTAGCGGGAGGCGCTCGCTCACGAAGCACTGCACTGTCGTCCTTCAAATCGGCGTAGCGAAGGAGGGCGTCCGAGTTGGCGAGTCTGCGGATGTTGGAGAAGGAAATTATAAACATTTTTTTAGCGCCTTTTCATTTTTTTGTTGTTGTTGTTATTGTTGTAATTATGAATAACAAAGTGGAATTTAAAGACAAGATTTCTTAGAAAACCTGCAACGAGAGAGAGAGAGGAGTGAGAGAGAACAAGAGAGAGAGAGAGAGAGAGAGAGAACGAGAGAGAGAGAGTAAAACAAACTTTTTTGCTGAAATAATTTTGGCATCCCTCAGAGGTGCACAAAGCGCTCGCTGCGTTTCGAGCAAGCCATTTAGCACTTGAACGAGAGAGGATGCGATCGAGGAAACGGTCTGAAAAAGACGACAATATATAAAAAAAAATTTAAAAAAAAAACAAGCTAAAAAAGAGAGCAAAAAAAATTAATCCGAGACCTGAGTATGTTTATATTATCTTCTGTTGCCTTTCCATTCCTATCTATCACAGTTAAAAGTTACTTACTACTGCTTCTTTAATAAAAAAATAATAATCACAACTATTAAAAAAATCTATTACCGTATTTTCTCTATTAGTACCCCCCCTTTATTAGAACCCCCCCCCCCCCTCTAATAGTACCCCCTCTGAAAATGCCATTGAAAAATAGAACCCCTCTCTCTAGTAGAACCCCCCCCCCCTCCAATAGAACCCCCCCCCCCCCTAATAGTCTATCACTTCAGCTCTAGATGTACCTCGTATAGATCCTGGAGGCATGGGATGCTCTTAAAAAAATGATCTGATGCCAAATTCATGATAAATCTGTTGTAAAACGGATATTCCAGTGTTGATTCCATTGAATTCGGGCTACGATTCTTCTTTTTTTGGGAATGAAATGTTGTTATTAAACTTTTGGTGTCTCATATTGAAAAATAGAACCCCTCCCTCTAATAGAACCCCTCCCTCTAATAGTACCCCCCTCTCGCAAGGGTATTGAAAAATAGAACCCCCGGGGGTACTAATAGAGAAAATACGGTATCTCAAATATTGCTATTAGAAAATCCAAAGAGACGAGATCAACATGACCGTAGTGATGAACTACCTATATGAAAATGTTGCTGCTGCAAACCACGGGGCACAAATATCGAGTTCATAATTAAATCTAATTCTTGCAATATTTTTTTAAAACAAAATAATAACAAGAAAAATAATTGCTATAATAAGAATAACAAAAAAACCTTAGCGCCAGCCGTCGTAAGATTCGCTTCTTGCCACTGAACGCACGTACACCAGTGGACGTCGGCGCCGGCCTAATAAGCAAGATGTAAAACAATTATAAAGTAAAAATTATCACCGACCAACTTGGATGATAATTAATTTAAAAAAGAGACTTAATGAAGATTGCCTTGTAAATATCAAAGTTCTTTACGACTTCAAGATAAATAAATTAATCTTGAAGTCTTTGCAAACCTGTTCGCAGCTCCTCTTCTCAGGAAGAGGCCGAAAAAGCGAAAGGCCGCGAGAAGAGGAAGCAGTCTGGAAAAGATTACGCAGATACATTTTGAAGTAAAAAAAGAAACCAAACTTAATTAATCGATAAATCGTCTTACGTATTTGGAAAAAAAAATGAAAACTCCCTCATCTTATTTTGATGAAAAAATTCAATAAATTCAATTCGTCCATAAATTAAATTAGGTAATTATGATGAATCTTTACGAGAAGGGAAAATATTAATCCGATACCTGAGCCTGTTTAAGCTGCCCGAGCGAGGGAGTATTAATGACATCCCAGAGTGTCGCGTGAATGTCGAAGGGAGTCGAGAAGCGAGCGACGTTGGCGAGGAGATTCGTGTAAATCTGAAGAAAAAAAAATTGCTAGATTATTTTTGAAAAAAAAACATTTGGGTGTGCATTTTCTGAAACAATATTGACTTATTAATTCGCAAAAGAAAAAGGAAAATTATGCGAAAAAATTATCTACAAAAACTTCCTTCCAAACAATTGAATATAACTTAACCGCATTGCCCTCGGGCGTCTCGCGGAAGGCGCGTGGAAGCCGCAAGGACATGAAGGGAAGACGCTCCTCGAGCTGGCCCTGAATTCGATCAATAATTAATTATTTTTTTGTAATAAAATTGAGTAGGTATTATCGTACTTGTTTGAAAACTTCTTCGAAAAATTGGCTCCAACACACCGCTACTCCTAGTTTTCATGTATCTCTACCGAAGCCCACTTTTACTCTATCAACGGTAACACAGATCAACTACCAATACAAAAAGCTTGCTACTGACAATATAGTCAAATTAAATGTTAAAGCTAACGGAACGCATTCCTTTATTTTCTATTTTGAATGAGGTCTCTCATTCCCACTACTGATAGCAATTCGATTAACACAGATCATGTACCAATAACAGCATTTTGCTGTTGCAAACCACCGGGCGCTAAAAATCAAGTTCAAAATTAAATCTAATTGTTCGCAATGTTGTTTTTATTTATTTCTTTTCACTTTCAAATTTGAATTATCTTTACTTCTTTCAACTCCCTCTCTCTCTCTCTGCGTCACTCTCACCCTCTCTCTCTCTCTCTCTTCTTGTTTCTCTCTATCTCTTTCACTTCGTCTCGCTCTCATTTCCAGTTCACCGCAACCCCCACCTGATAAGTCTGCCTAAGCTCAGCGAATCGATGTCCATGATCTGCCATGACAATTAAGAGGACATCATCGAAGACGCCCTCCTCCTCCGCCCTTCTCAGAAACGCCGCGAAGAAGTCGTCGAGCACCTCGACCTTAATATTGAAAGTATTATTGCTAAATAAAAGCCCAGTTTAGAAAAAAAACGAACCTTTTGAAGGAATAAAAATACTCTGAAAATGTTTTAGTACAGCAATGAAAATATTTTATTACAAAAAAATTAATTATAAAAAAACCGCTTAAATAAAATTAAAATTAAAGAACCAGATTTGGTTAATAAATCCAGATTGGGTTAGTAAGAACCAGATTGGGTTAATAATAACCAGATTGGGTTAATAAAAACAGATTGGGTTAATAAAAACCAAGTTAATGTCGTCATGGGACAGCGCGCCATGATGCAGAAGAGCAAAGCGAGGGACGCCAGCATAGCCTTCGAGAAACTCGCGCGCCACACGAAGCCAGGCCTTCAAATTTAAAAGTTTTTCTTTATATATAAAAAAATATTTTTGTCAGAAGCTATCACACCGAAATAGAGGCAACTTTTTCTCTCTCTCTTAGCGCTCTTTTTCTCTACTTCTCTCTCTCTCAATATTTCTCGCTCTCTCAATCTTACTCTCTCACTCCATGTCTCTCTTTCATTCTTTTTCTATCTCTCTCACCCTTCTCTCTCTCTCTCTCTCTCTCTCTCTCTCTCTCTCTCTTCCTCCTAACCTCATGAACGGGCTCTGACCCGGCGCAGAGCATGTTCGACATGAACGGCAGCCGTTTCTCATGTTCTGCAAAGTAGGTCGAGACGAGATGATCGGTCGGCTGGCGGCGAAAGCCCTTCAGACGGTACTGGTAGATGCCTGAGGGGCAATGAGAGGCAATTACAGGAAGACCAATAGTCATTTCGTCATCTTACTATTTGGAATGAAGTGTAATTGTTGTACACGGGCCAACGTAGTGCATGAAAAGTGTCTTGAATATGGCAAGAAAAAATAAAACTTTCAGATTTTAAACTTTTTTTTAAATATTACATATCTTACAACGAAATGGGCTCGGCTAGATAATTTTGATGCCATTCGATAATAAATGGAATCTGCAGTTCGTTTTCTCCAAACGCTTTTGCGAGAATTGTAGAATAACATTAGTGTCATCACGAAAGTCACACCCGTCTCGAGCGTGTCCTCGCCGTAGAGAGTCGCGTAGCCGCGGTCGGAAAAGTTGCACCAAATAAACGGGTACGCGTCGTCGACGAACAGTGCGCCAGCGATGTGTTTTCTGAAGTTCGGGAGCTCTTAGCCGATTGGTTAATCGCTACGGAAACGAGAAATTCATGACAGGTTCGATCCCCGTCGATAACAGCAAAACTACCTCGTCTGCGGCAGCTCCAACTCGGTCTTGCCCGTCAGAATGGGCAGAAAGGCGGCGGGTGTGCCGTCGCCGACAATGTTGTAGCCTATAAACCAGGCGTTTCTAGGGTGCGCATTTGTTACAATCAATAATTATAAATACGTAATCAATAAAAAAATTAATAGAAGCGCTCAAACCATTCAAAATGACGGAATCCATCTTCTCGAGCGCAACCGTCGTCTTCGGGAGCTTACGCCTGCGAAAGACTTTTTTTTTTAAATAGGCGCATACATATTTCTATGCTTGTATATGTTTTGGTTGAAGTAAATTTCTTTATGTAAAAAATTAAATAACATTTTAGATATCATTTTAACAATAAAGAAAATGCGTTCGAAAAAAGAAAAGATATCTTCGAAGAAAGAAAAAAAAGGAAACGAGTGACTAACCGAAACGTCATCTGGCTCAGTGAGTCAAAGGAGAGAATGACGACGCTGAGGGGTTTCTTATTCAGCTTCTTCTTCTCCTTCTTCTTCCCTTCTAATCCTCGCTCCTTCATCTTCTCGCGCAGCTCCTTTAAGCGTCCAGGAAGCGGCGAGATGGTCATCATTCTTCGTGTCCTACAACTTGTACAAAATATACTGTACATTTTATTAAGTTAAAGAAGCTCTCCAAGGACCTCATAAACTACAATAAAATAATTTTTATTAACCCCAAAACTTTACAATTTATTTTTAGCTTAATTTATTGTAAAAACAATAGTACCATGTCGCTCGACGATGATGACAATTCACAAGAAAGAAATCACCGCCCGTAATCACCTGCGAAACAGTTTCCTTTGGTAATTACAAAAATAGAAGTAAGATTATTGTTAACCCTTCTTCATTTCTTTGTAGAAAAAATGTAATGTTTGCATTACTAGCAAATTATAATATTCATTGATGAAGAGGGAGACAGAGGTAGAGAGAGAGATGGACAGATATACAGAGATAGAGAAAGAGAGTGACAGAGAGCGAGAGAGAGATAGAGAAAGATATAGAGAGATGGAGAAAGATAGAGAGAGGGAAAGAGAGACCTAGACAGAGAGATGGACTCAGAGAGAGAGAGAGAGAGAGAGAGAGAGAGAGCGATAAAACACCTCTCCACTTGCAACGCTGATCTCCTCGCCGTACTTGCAAGTGAAGTCGTCCACTCGCTCGAAGAAAGAAAGACGGCATTTTGCATCCTTTCTGAATTGGAAAATATGCATTGGCTCTTAAGAACTATATTCCTTTTCTTTTCTTTTTTTCTTCTTCAAAGTTCTCTCTCATCTACCATGTTCTCCGCTCTTCTCACGTATCAATCTTCATTTCGCTAATTCTCTCTATCTCTCTCTCTCACTTTCTTACTTTCTCTCTCCCCTCTATCTCTCATCTCTCCATCTCTCTCTCCATCTCTCTCTCTCTCTCTCTCTCTCTCTCTCGCTACCTCTCAGCAATCAGCTGAAACCGTCGCTTGCCATCAATGAACGCCCAGTCTGCCTCGGCATTCTTCTCGCATTCGAGCGGCGGCTGCGCGTGGAAAAAGTGCGCCAATTCGGGCGTATTCGGCGACAGGAGAGGGATACGGCAGACATCGGACTGGAATAAGAAATAAAATAAAATGTGCAAATAATAATAATAATAATATAGCTTTTGTAATTCGTAAAATATATATATATATATAATGTAACAAATAACAATAACTATTCTAACATTGCCAGAGAGCGAGCGCTAGGATTGTTTGTTTTTAATATTAAAAAAAATTACTAAGAAATGTCAACCGGCCTCAATATGGAGCTTATTGCTAGACTTTTTGCCGTTCGCGCTGCTGCGATCTTCGGAGAGCGAGCCCACGACGTCGAGTTTAAGAATCTTTAGAAAGGGAAAAGTTATTGTCTGCTAAAAATGGAAATTCGAAAAAAAAAATGTTTTTTTTTTTGGAAAAATAGGGCAACAAATAATTTTGCTCGATTATTATATCTGACAATAGAAGCAACAATTGAACTTGTAAAGTAAATATATATATATATATATAAAAGTACACCAACGAGACGAACCGTCAAATCGTCGCGATCAGAAGTGCTGTCATTTCGAAAGTAGACGAAGAGAAGCGTGAGCGAAAGCGCAGCGAATGCCAACGTTACCGTATGCTCGTAGCGGAGACGACGCACCAGAAACATTCCATGTGCAGATGCTGGACGATTTTTCAACAATAACAAAAATTGGTCAGATCAGAATAGTCACGCGCGACCGGTTGATACACAAAAAGAATAAAAAACATCCATGCACATTCTGGACGAATATTTATTAACAACAACAAAGATTGTTAATTTCAAAATCCAATTTCAATATGATGAGAGTTTTAGTGACACTGTTTTTTTTAATAAGAAATAAAGTTGACAGTCTGTTCAATACGAGCGGGAGTTTCAGTTGAACTCGCAAACTCAAAAGGAAACGAGTCAGTTGATTCTCTCTCTCTATCTCTCTTTTTCTTTCTCTTTCTCTCTCTCTATTATAACATTTACACAGTTGAAAGGGAATAGTAGTAATATGGAAAGGGATTCATGAATCTGAGCGGAGAAGACAAATTATAAATTCAACGAAACCAAAATAGTGTGAAGCAAAAGCGAGAGTAGTACATTTGTGATAGCGCAATCCAGTCACATGTTATGACTGCGCCGCTGATAAGGGAAGACAGAGAGAAAGTCAGAGAAGGAAAAAAGAGATATAGAAAGAACTAGAGAGAATGAGAGAGATGGAGAGAGAGATTAGAACAAAAGAGAGAAATGATGAAAAAATAGAGAAGGAGTGGCTGCGAAATCAATTTCCGAGATAATAAAAAAAGAGGTAACGAGATGGAGAATGAGAGAAGGTGAAGAGAGTGAAAGAGTAAGTGAGAGAGGGTGAAAGCGAGTGGGAGATAGGGGAGAAAGAGAGAAAGCTAAAAGAGAGAGAGAGAGAGAGAGAGAGAGATAGAGAGAGACAAAGGAAGCCTGAAAAGCCAAGTAGAGTTGGTTGCTATGGCAGGCAAGTGTAAAGTGGTTTCATTGCCAAGTTACTAAAGATCTAACTGAAGAAAAAAAACACGAAAACACTAACACTTAACGGCGATTACAACATTATACCCTGCTTTTGCGGCTTAAAAAAAATATGGTTCTCTCTTTTTCTTTTTTTCTCTCTCTCTCTCTCTCTCTCTCTTGTTTTCTATTCCTCCTAATTGTCACAAGAATTTTAATATTGCAATATCTTTTAAAATAGATAAAAACAAACATTTAAAGGAAGAATCTCAGTTCGCCGACTACTCTTCCCTGACGCTTGAGAAAAGTATCTGATTTTGTTGGGGAAGTAAAATCTGAATCTTAAAATAGATGCATACATCGTTTCAAGGCATTATTAGCGCAACAAGAGGATAATAAATAAATTTTGCTAATTCATTATATATTGAACAAATTATCGATAGTGTAAAAGAGAAACGATTAAAAGATGCCGCAAATGTGGAGAAACTTGGCGATTCCGCTTGTCAATGTGACTAATTCATGCCAGAATGCCATCGGAACAAGAAGGAACGGAAAAGAAAAGAGGAAAGGAGAGAGAGAGAGAAACGGAAATAGAAAATAGAATGAGCGAGAGAAGGAGAAGGAGAGATAGAAAGAGAAGAACGATAAATAAAGATAAAGAATGAAATAAAGCGAGCGAGCGAGAGAGAGAGAGAGAAAGAGAGAGAGAGAGAGAGAAAGAGAGAGAGAGAGAGAGAGAGAGAGAGAGAGAGAGAGAGATGAGTAATGGAATAGCGGCAACAAAAACAACAGAAATATGGAATTACATATTCCTTTCCGCCATACGTTTTCCCATTTTTCCAGATTCCACTTCTTCAATATTTCGGAAACACCCACAAATCCACAGACCTATTGTTTCCATCGACCTTCATGCTTGAACGTTTCTCTAGCTCCCTCTCGCTTCTTGTCGTTCTCGCTCCTTCGGCTTATAACATAAACCTCTCTCTTTCTCTCATTATCTCGCTCTCTCTCTCTCTTTGACTCTCTTTCTCTCTCTCTCTCTTTTCACATCACTTTCGTTCTCTCATTCTAAATCCTTCACTCTATTTCTCTCTCTCTCTCTGTCTCTCTATCTCTTTCTCTCTCTTTCTCTGTCTACTTCCTCAACAACGCCAGTGTGCATGTGCGTGGTGATGCCGTGGCAAAAAACAGTGAAAAATTCTTGCCATGCTTACGCAGTGAGAAAACTCTAGACAAGCGTGAAAAGAAAGAGAGGCAGAGAGAGAAATAGGGAGAGAGAGAACGAAGGAGAGAGATAAAGAGATACATAGGGAGATAGAGAGTGAGCGAAAATGTGTGAGGAGAGAGAGAGAGAAAGAGGAAAAAATATAGAGGATGATGAAACGAGGAAGAGAAAACATGATCATTAGAATCATTTGTTAGAATTCGTGAACTGCTAAAAGACGGATTAAAGATTACATATATGTGGCTGGAAAGGCTTCTCTCCCCTGATTTCTCGAAAAGATTCGCAGTCTCGAAAAGAGGCATTTCGTATACAACAGTAGTGTGATGTAGCTGGAGGTGAGGAAGACGGAACCGGAGGGAGTGAGAGAGTGGAAGATAGAGAGAGAGAGAGAGAGAGAGAGAGAGAGAGAGAGATGATGAGCTCGAGATAGAGAGAGTGGGTGGGAAAGTGAGAGTGAGAGAGTGAGAGAGTGATAGAATGAGAGAGTGACAGAGTGAGAGAGTGAGAGAATGAGATGGAGAGAAAGCGGGATGAGGAGTGTGAGAGTGTACGGGAGACAAAGAGAAAGACAGTGAGATAGAGAGGGAGAAACAGAGAAAGAAAAAGCGATTAGCAATTCAATTCCGGTAGATATGACGAGATATACATACATATGTTGCAAATATGGCTATCATGCAGCAGGAAACATGAGTAAAGTAGATTCTCACGTGAATTGTATGGTCCTCAAAGGTGGTGAAAACGTGGTGATCAACAAAATAAACAAATAGCAGAAAATGTTGTGTTACGCATCTCCGCAAGCTAGTTCACTTTGATTTCCATTTACTCTATGCCAATTTAATTTTGTTAGCAGAGTAAATTAGCACAGAAATGTGTGATAAATTTTCACTTAATGACCAAAAGTCATCTTACTTCTCCTTGATATTAAAAGATATAAAAGTAAAAAAAGACATAAACTCGCCAAGTACTACAATGAAGAGCGAGTAGCGACTGAAAAAACAAAATTAAACCAAATTTCTTTCAATCTATGCTTATTTTCAACGTAAAGAATTAAAGTGCATGATTCAAAGTGAATTAGCATAGAGAAACATTATCATTCTTTCTTTTATATGTTCTAATTTCGCATACATACTATTATAGATATGCATTATTCACTATGTTCTTTATTTTGTCTGGAAATATATTTGTGAATTAGCTCAACATTTTCGCGACATTTTAGCATCATCGTCAAATTGCAACGATTCACGTGGATATTACGTTTCCCCTATTTCCTGTTGTGTGGCATCTCGCTTATTTTTCGTCATATCTCGTGGAATTGCATTGCTAATCTCTGTTTTATCCCTATGTCGCTGTATCTCTGTTTCTCTCTCTCTTCCTCTTCCTTTTTCTTTGTTTCCCATTCTCTCCCACACTCAACTTCTCTCTCTCTCTCACTTTCTCTCTCTCCCTAAACAGCTAGAGCTACGTCACACTCCGAAATGGCTGTTTTCGAGGCAGCTATTTGCGTAATCAGCTCTTTATCTCTCACGCTCTCCCACTGTCTCTCACTCTCTGCCTCTACTGTCTCTCTCTCCCTCATACTCTTTCTCTCTTTCGAAAGCGTGTAGCAATATCTCAATAATATAAACAACTTACGCAAAAAATGAGAGAAATTAGAATATATTTAAATAGGAAAAATCAAGTTCCTCCAAGCTAATACACTGTGATTCGTTTTAATTCCATGTGCACTTTTATTCTTGTTAAAATAAATTAGCAGATAATTTAAATTTTGGAATAAATTTTTGAAATCTCCTGACCAAAATTCATGTCACTTCATCACTCCTTCCGATCCGCGCTCGGTTGCTTCTGCTCTTCTCTCTCCTCGTCCTCCGCCCTATTCATGCTTCTCGGCTATCTTGGCGAGTTGAAAAATAAAAACAAGAAACAAATCCTTAAAAAATCTTTTATAACTTTTTATAATAATGAAATATATACGGAATAGTAGACTAAAAAATATTTGAAGTGGTAAACGAAGTTATATTAATCAATAAAAAATCTTTTTTAAATAATATCTTTCCAGATCCGACCGCCCTTTTCGCGACGCTTCTTCACGTCGTTGCCCTCGTGGGCACCGTCCTTCTCGTTGGCGTCTGCGGCTAGGTGAGAGGATATCTTGGCTCCACCCACTTTTTCTCATAAGCCACGCCCTCCCGTCCACATCGTCAATTTCTTTCAGGCAGACCACGGAAACGAGCGCCAGCTCGGAGGCTCTGATGTTAGTTGATTACGATTGAGATTGACGTAAGCGTGAAACTAAATTCTTGCCTTTTGAGGTGCATCAGAAGCCACAGAATGCAGACAAGAAGGCCGCTTACGATGACCCCAATTATAAGGTCGAAGATGGTACGAAATTGCGAAATTTAAATAAATGGCAAAAGAAGAATTTGCGAAATTTTTGGCAAAAAATTGCGAAATGTCCAAATGAAACTTATGCATAATACAATATTTAAATAAAAGATAAAAGAAAAAGCGTGAGATGAGTAATGCAAATTAGGGCTATGATAATTGGCGCAAATCTCTTCTTCCAAGTAAGATGATATACCAATAAGCATTTTGAATATGCGTAGCCATTAAAAACATCTTCTAATAAAGTTATATAGCATTTGAAATTCAAACAAACTAAAAAAAAATTAATTTAAAATTCTGATCTCTTTCAGACCATGAACGCCGTCCCGGATGGTTTCGGCCCCGACAAAAGGAAGGTTCATAAATGGCCTATTAAAAGTATTCGAAAGCAAAAAGATAATATGCACTTGGAAAAAAACTGAGCCAAGGATTAGTATGCTTTTGTCACAATTAAATCATTTTTATTTATAAAAAAATATTCTAATTAAAATTAAACTATTACATTTTCCAATATTCATGTTTTATTCAATTTCAGCCTGGCGACCGTGATCCGACGTGCGTTTTTAGTCTTTTCCCTTTTGATGCAGCTCAAAGTTGATCTGAGAAAAAATAAAAAATAAAGTTTTTTTTTTTTCGAATTAAATCATATTAATTAATTAAAAATACTTAATTGCACAATTTTTTTTACTTCAAGGAAAGGTTGCTGCTGCTGAGTCTACGATCTTATCCTCTTCTTCCCCCCGGCATTCCTTATCTCCTTTCCCTGCTATTCCTCTCTATGACAGCTATCGGTAAAATAAACATTTAAAGGAGCCAAGTTCCAAAATCAGATGAGATATATCGGATATCGCTGTCATATACCCGCGAAAAAAGGAAAAGTAAATGATTACGTGAATCTTATAGTTAGCAACATCATCTTCCTGAAATGTGGCGAAATTGTGGAGCTACATATCTACTTACAAATTCTAATTATATTTTATGAGAAAAATTATAATATAAAAATTATTCTATGCTAACATTGATTTGTTTTGTTATATGCACTTTAATTCTTGGTAAAATAGATTAGCATAGCATATTTGGGCTTCTCTGGTAAATGTGGTTGTTAATAAGAAGAATAAGACATTTTTTCCTCCTCTTTCTCTCTTCTTCCCATTATCCCTACTCTAGACAAGTGCTAAAATAGTACGTATGAACAGAAAAAGGACCGGGAATTTTGCTCTGATATGCACGAGCTGCCCTTTTGTTTTCCATTTCGACCAAATAGTCATCTCACTTCGTGACGCCTTCCGCGCCGCCGACGGTTGCTTTGCTCTTCTCTCTCCTCATTTTCTCAAGCGGCCTTTTCATGATTCTCGGCCGTCTTATCGAGTTTTTTCTTATTTTCTTACTTCTCATTTGAAATTTTTTAATTGACAAATTATATGAATTACAAAAAGTATAAGAAGTAATTTGTAATAAAATAATATTTTCTTTCCATATCCTAACGCCCTTATCGCGACGCTTTTCACCTTCTCGGGCTCCTGGGCGCCGTCTTTCTCGTTGGCGTCTGCGGCAAGGTGAGAGGATATGCTTTGGCTCCGCCCACTTTCTCTCATAGGCCACGCCCACTAGTCCAAATCTTCAAACAAAAGAAAATTCACACAATTTCTTTGCAGGCAGACCTCGGAAACGAGCGCCAGTACGGTGGCGCAGATGTCAGTTTCAATGCTACAGTGAAATTTTCTTTCTAGTCATTGCGGCCTTAGTTACTGTAACTTCATCCTTAACCTCAAGACTGAAAATTGAGTGTCAAACACTACATGTTTAAGGTTCATAAGAAGCCCGAGGACGCCGATAAGAAGACTTCCAAAGATGATCCCAACTACAAGGTCGCTCATGGAACGAAATCACCAAAATAGAATTTATAGAGAGCAGAAAACCGAAATTTGAAACTGAAATAATATGTATTTTTGAATATGCATTGCCACCCAAAATATATTCAAATCAAGGTGCCCTTGTTTATGGTGCATATCTATGCATGTTAAAATAGTCTTTCAATCTAAATCAAATTTATTGTACTTTTCAAATATATTTCTGCTATATTTGCAGACTATGAATGTCGTAGATTGCGGCTTCGGTCCCGACAAGAGGAAGGTACATATGTAAATTGTCATTTTTAAAAATGCTAGAAAAAATGACAAGTACTTTGCGCAATCTGAATCAAGAAGGATCAGTATATTTTTATTTTTTCTGCCGAATAAAAAATTAACCAATTATAATTTTCATCTATTTTTATTCAACTTCAGCCCGGAGATCCCGATCCATGTAAGAAGCGGCCTAACCGATCTGGGTAAAAAAATAAAAGTTAAAAACAAATTATTTTAAACTTCTCCAAATCTGATTACAATTACTTAATTTTTTAATTACAAGTCTAATTAATTCCACTTTTTGTCTCCACTTTCAAGGATGGATGACTGCTGCTGCGGTTGCTAAATCTGTAATCCTTCGCCTTCCTTCAACACCCCCCCCCCCCCCACCCCAGCATTCCTTGTCTGGCTAGCAGCCCGGCTCTTCCTCTCTTTGAGGATCAATAAATATACATTTAAAGGAGAAAATTTTGTGATTGTCGGAATTCGAATACAATAAATTGTGTGTTTTAAAAAAGTCACTGTTGAGCATGAAATTATGTGAAAATTTTTAAGGTCGTTTTACCAATTGATTTATCATGCTGGATGAATAATGATGCTAGGGTTTTGTAAATATTCCGTAGCCATTGGTTGATCGAATTTGTCAACAGGTAAATTACCAGTAAGCAAGTCAAATCTCAAGCATTCTAAAGAATTTAAATTAAAATTTACGGTTTTCAGGGCTAAATTGCGAATGCATATGTAAATATAAGATATTGCCGTCTAGTAACAACATTACAAAATTGGATAGATTTTGTAATAAATATGTGGAAATTACGAAATTCCACCACCACAGCCTACTAATTACGAAAGTTAATTGTCGTCATTTCACTTGTTCATTCCTCATCTTTCGCCATGCCTTAACAGGAGCGCACCGGCCATTGTAGAGTTTGATCGCCTCGCTGTCTCTCGCCACGAGAATCGGGAGTACGGTAACGGAGAGAATGATTACGGTAGCGGCGAAGCAGAGCAGACGACCACGCCGAGATAGTCAACGTAGCCAAGCTGCTGCTTCAGCGAAACCGAGTCATAATCAATTTATTTAAAGCGATCTCTTAAGAGGTTTTTTTCTGAAATTATTTTTTTTAATCATAAGATTACTGTAAGTGAAAATTTTTTTTTTTACTATTTTATGTTCGAAAATACCAAGAAAACATTATAAATTTCATTGCGATCTATGAAATGCTGTGCTAAAATTAAATTAATTATAAATTGAAAGGTACATAGGTAAACATAAGAATTAGCTACTTTATGTACGAATTGCAAAAAAGTTGAGGCAGAATTGCTATGATGAAATATGAAGCAATTAATACTTGCGATATTAGGGATGGAAAATAAGAACATTAAAGAGGACTCTTATTACTGTGAGCTCAGGCAAACACATTATAATATATGCGATGAAGCGAAAATTTGCTTGTGGCCAGTCGGCCCGCTCTGCTTTAATATGAAGTAGTGGCCAGTGAACTAGAAGTTGGATAGAGGGGAGGAAGGCGCTGCAGAAATCGAGATGCTTTCCTGTCTGTTGACTTCTGTACAAATGACGTCACAAGTGAAATTTTATCAGTTGCGAGGGCGGTTTGATTTCATTTCATCACTCGCTGCTCTCTTCCGTATCTTGTAGAGAATGTCCGTTCGCGCTTGGGGATATTAGAGATGAAACAATGAGGAAGTTAGAGAAGAGAGAGAGAGAGGGAGAGCGAGAGAGAGAGAGAGAGGGAGAGAGAGAGAAAGAATGAATGAAACCAGTGAGAAGGTGACAAAGAACAATTGGAGAGATAAGTGAGCGGGACAGTTGAGGGAAAGTGAGCAAACAGGAGAAGGGCACTAACGAGAGAGTACGCACGAGAGAAAGAGTGATTTTGAGGAAATGAAGTTGCGAAATATATTAAGTGTAGATTTTTCAAATTGCCGATTTGAAATATATTTTAAATATTTACATTTTTCCACACAGCTCGATCGTTGTCTCCCTCTCTCTTTACTCCTTCTCTTTTCTTTTCCCTCTCTCTCGATCTCTCTCTCTCTCTCGACCTGTCTCCCTCCGTACTCTTTTCCTTTCCTCTCTCTCTCTCGCTCACTCTCTCTCTCTCTATGACATGTTTCATTACTTTGCACAATTGAATGAGGGAAAAAAGGAAATCCTCATTTTTCAAGATTTTTCTTGTTATTATTATTATTATTGGTGCTTGTTTCCCCATTTACTTGTGCATTATTTCTTTGCGTTCTTTAGTAATGTTCACGATGACACTGTGTAAAAGAAATTCAATTTATCCGTTGGGCATTCTTAGTGGAGAGGGATCTGACGATCGAAGAAAGGGTGCGAGGGACGACCAAAGAGCAGGTTGCGACGGCGGCGACGCTAGGAAAAGGAAGGATAAGGTTATATTAGCTTAAACATAAACTTAAGTTATACTTAAGTAACTTTTAAAGCCATATATTATAAATTTAAATTTTGAATTGCTTTCGGCAAACTCCGTTACAACCTCAACAGTCTCCTGCTCTCCGTTCGCTTTCTGTGCTTCCTTCGGCTCGGCTTTCTTCTCCTAAAACTAATTTAAATTAACGAGATAACTTTCGTTTTGGTAAATGAAACAACCTCAGGCTGGTTGCCATTGGAGTCGGCGGATTCGACTCAGGTGCGGCCTAGAAATGTGGAATAAATGGATAGATCCCATTGCATATTACATTGGAACGGCCGTTTTTCTTTTTCTGTTAAACCTCAGGAGCTGCCTTCTCGTCGGCGGGCTTGTTATTAGCATCGCCTGCGGCGGGAAGCGTATCCTTCGAGTTCTTGGGATTCTTCCCAGCGTTCTCCTGTTACAATTTGCATCTTATCAACAGTTTGTCTATTATTGTTTGAGAGCGTTATGAAATCTTAATTAAGCTTTTGGCAGAATTCTTACTTTTTATTATTTACAATTGTAAAAAATCAATTTTCTTTTCCTACTCTAACCATAAAATCCGTATTCTTGCTATCGAACGTGTTGCCATTGCCTGCTGCAGGCTCATCAGCGGGCTTCGCGTCTTCCGACTCTTCTGATTTCTTCTCAGGGTTGGAGGGGGGCATCCTGATAAAATGCAGCTTCTGAGAGGCCTTTCTCTTTGAATGTTTGATATTAAGCTTTATACAATCCTATAACGGTGGCTTACTTAGTGGAAAAAGGGGACGCTTTCTCTTGACTTTTGACACACATTTGCCAATACGCGCACCCCTCGCAGCCGACTGTTTTTTTCCCCACTCCAACCTCGGCAGCTGTCTTATTGTTAGCGTCGGCGGGCACGTTAGCGTCGCCTGCGGGAACGACTCCGGCTGGCGGAGCATCTACCGACTTCTTGCGACCCTTCTTAGTGTCCTGTATGAATACATCGTTTGAGGAGCTTCCTATGCTTTCTATGTTTCTTTTTTTTTCATTTTGGCAGCATTGTTTTATAAATTGTGTAAAAATCAATTTTATTTTTGGCTACTCTAACCTCATTAACCGGATTCTACTTGTCGGACTCGCCAGTTTTGTCTGCGGGAACTGCTTCATCTGCCGACTCGTCGGTCTTCTTCTCAGCTTCAGAGGAATCCTGTTAGAATGAATACAGCTTCTGAGCGCAGTCGATTATAATGTTTGAGAGCTTTATACAATATTAATATGTCCATCACCAACGGGTTATATTCTCAATTCAATTTTTCCTTTTTATTTAGTTTTTAAAAGTCTAATCATTTTCTTTTCAGATCCAACTTTCGCAGCTTGCTTATCGTTGTCGGGCTCGCTGTTTTCGGCCACGGGAGGCACGCCAGCATTTTCCGTCTGCTCTGGCTTCTTCTCAGGGTTCGAGGGGACATCCTGTTAGAGAATACAGTTTCTGGTGAATTTTTTTTTGTCTATAAATTTATGTTGCTTCACATTCTTCCAACCTCCTTCAGCAGTTTCGGCGGATTCTCAGTCGTTGAGGCAGCATTCTCCTCTGGCAGGGTCTTGTCTTCCTGAAGCAAAGACTGCTGCATTATGTATGTACATTATTTTATTTTGAACCACAATTGTATTAGTGTACAATTAGTCTTTCACTATTTATTTCATTACAATTCTATTTTAAATCAGAATACCTCGGCAGGGACGCTGGGCTCTGTGGCCAATTCTTCCGCATTCTTCGTAACCTCGTCGAGGGGTTCCTGAAATTTTGTTTTGTTTAACTTTTAGATTGGAATTTTTTTCAATCAGAATACCTCAGGGAGGCCGGTCTTGAGCTTCACAGCGGTTGAGTCTTGCTGGTCATTTGGCTCGCCGGTCGAGTTCTGAAATGTGAATTTTTTTTTCTTATTTTTAATTATAATTTTTTTTTATCAGCATACCTGGCCAGGGACGACGAGCTTGGACTGTTGAGTGGACGCCTCTTCCAGATCCTTCTTTGGCTCACCACTCGCTTCCTGTATTAATGTATTATAATACATTTTTGTATTTATTTTATTTTTTTTTCATTTTTTAGAATTAGAATTTTTTATCAGCAAACATCGGCAGGAATAGTGCTCTGCGGCTTCTCAGTGTCCTTTTCTTCCACATTCTTGGGCTCGGTGGTCGGTGCCTGAAGTAATTCTATTGATGTATTTTCTTGCCTTTTTTATTTAACATTTCTTTCATTTAATATCTATAAAAATAAAAATCTTTTATTAAATAGATGATTAATTAATAATTAATTATTTCTTAAATATTAATATTCTTCGACCTTTTCAGGTGCATCAGAGTGCGCGCGATGTGTAGAAGGCTCTCCAGTGACAACCTTAGAATAATAAATAATCGATATTATATTATATATATATATATATATTGTATGTATATATCATTGATATCGTTGCATGAGCGTTTTTTTTATATTAAACCAGCAGGCCAGAAATGTCTCTCGCATTAAAAAGAGAGAAAGAGTGCCGTTTGAAGCTAGAAATCGTTTCCTCTTCCAAAATACACGGGTCGGTTCCTGTAATAATTTATTATATTAGATTTTTTGGATTTTTTTATTTTATTTATTTTTTATTAATATTTTTGGAATTAGAATTTTTTATCATCTTACCTCGGCAGAAATGGTGCTCAGCGGCTTCTCAGTGTCCTTTTCTTCCACATTCGGCTTGGGCTCGGTGGTCGGTGCCTGAAGTAATTCTATTGATGTATTTTCTTGCCTTTTTTATTTAACATTTCTTTCATTTAATATCTATAAAAATTAAAATTCTTTTATTAAATAGATGATTAATTAATAATTAATGATTTTATTAAATTAATATTCTTCGACCTTTTCAGGTGCATCAGAGTGCGCGCGATGTGTAGAAGGCTCTCCAGTGACAACCTTAGAATAATAAATAATCGATATTATATTATATATATATATATATTGTATGTATATATCATTGATATCTTTGCATGAGCGTTTTTTTATATTAAACCAGCAGGCCAGAAATGTCTCTCGCATTAAAAAGAGAGAAAGAGTGCCGTTTGAAGCTAGAAATCGTTTCCTCTTCCAAAATATCGTTCGATACCTTGTCCTTCGCCTTCTCAGACTTCTTAATATCCTGAAAGTGGATCGTGTCCTGGTAAGCAAGCACTTACTGGAAAGAAACAAAAAGGAAACGTGAGAATAAATAATTTTCTTTCTCCATTTCGTGCACTTATCTTGCACCTAAACAGTTCGAATTAGGAATATGCATAATTTGTACAAAACTTTTTTTATGAATTTGATTTCCAAACGTTCAACATATAGCATTTTCGCACGAATACACGTACTCGGCAGGTTTATTATAGAGAATTTTTTTCATTTTCGTATTTTGAATATCTGTAAAGTAATATTTAAATCTATTATACTAATTTAAGATATGTCTTAGAAATTCGCCTCGTTGAGAGCGTTGATCTCTTTGATGTCGTCTTCTTGCTGTTCGCCGAAATTCGGCATCTTCAGCTTCACTTTCTTCTCGATTACAATGAAGCTCGCGCGAGTCGAAGTCTAAAATGTTTACAATTTAATTTAATTTTATTTTAATTTAATTATTTCTAAAGCCTCCTTTTGGATTGCTTTGCTATTTTTTCCTGCAAATTATTCTTTGAAAAAATCATGACGATTTTGAGGAGGACAGTCTATAGGTTTTTTTTGTGAACATTTAATTACTTTTCATTACTTTTATTTCACAATCGATATCCTATTAAACTCAACCTCATCAGCATCGACGCGCGGAAGCAGAGAGAGCAGCGAAGCCGCGGAGACGAGAAGGAGAAGAAGCAGAGGAAAAGATGGAGTCGACCACATTCGAAGGGAGTGAAGTAGCGGAATGAGTGAATGAAAGCGAGGAAGCCGACTCTTCACTTCACAACATTACGACATTTGCTATTTTGAATGCGACTCTTGAGAACATCAAGTTGTCATTGATGAAAGTACATGAAAAAATTTCAAATTCATTGTTATCATTGCGAAATCTTATTGTTTTGGTGCATTTTGTCCTTAAAGTGCGGTGAGAATTCGTGCATTTTGAGGAAATGATAAAATTGCCGCGAAGAATTTCATATTCATCATGACTAAAAAAGAAATTTGAATGCTCTTGTTATGACTAACAATAGATATTTTTTAATATGATAGTTGGTTTATATCAGAAAAATATGCTTGTCTAAGTAATTTGGTGATGAATTAAATACAAATCTATAAGAAAATGAGCAATTATAGTAAATTGTGAAAAAAGTGAGAGGCAGAGCAGTGAAAATTTTATTGCAAGCCTAAAAAGAAGCAGTGAATAGGAACGGACAAAGATCCCTCCACGTTGCATTTAAAAGAGGTCTAATTGTAAGGCAAAAAAATAAATAGTGTTTTGTTATGTCTAGTTATTTGGTCAGGTTGAGCTAGAAACTTCGATTGAATGTGCTCTAGCGAAAATGTTGAGTTTTCGCATGTTAAAATAGTCTTTCAATCTAAATCAAATTTATTGTACTTTTCAAATATATTTCTGCTATATTTGCAGACTATGAATGTCGTAGATTGCGGCTTCGGTCCCGACAAGAGGAAGGTACATATGTAAATTGTCATTTTTAAAAATGCTAGAAAAAATGACAAGTACTTTGCGCAATCTGAATCAAGAAGGATCAGTATATTTTTATTTTTTCTGCCGAATAAAAAATTAACCAATTATAATTTTCATCTATTTTTATTCAACTTCAGCCCGGAGATCCCGATCCATGTAAGAAGCGGCCTAACCGATCTGGGTAAAAAAATAAAAGTTAAAAACAAATTATTTTAAACTTCTCCAAATCTGATTACAATTACTTAATTTTTTAATTACAAGTCTAATTAATTCCACTTTTTGTCTCCACTTTCAAGGATGGATGACTGCTGCTGCGGTTGCTAAATCTGTAATCCTTCGCCTTCCTTCAACACCCCCCCCCCCCCACCCCAGCATTCCTTGTCTGGCTAGCAGCCCGGCTCTTCCTCTCTTTGAGGATCAATAAATATACATTTAAAGGAGAAAATTTTGTGATTGTCGGAATTCGAATACAATAAATTGTGTGTTTTAAAAAAGTCACTGTTGAGCATGAAATTATGTGAAAATTTTTAAGGTCGTTTTACCAATTGATTTATCATGCTGGATGAATAATGATGCTAGGGTTTTGTAAATATTCCGTAGCCATTGGTTGATCGAATTTGTCAACAGGTAAATTACCAGTAAGCAAGTCAAATCTCAAGCATTCTAAAGAATTTAAATTAAAATTTACGGTTTTCAGGGCTAAATTGCGAATGCATATGTAAATATAAGATATTGCCGTCTAGTAACAACATTACAAAATTGGATAGATTTTGTAATAAATATGTGGAAATTACGAAATTCCACCACCACAGCCTACTAATTACGAAAGTTAATTGTCGTCATTTCACTTGTTCATTCCTCATCTTTCGCCATGCCTTAACAGGAGCGCACCGGCCATTGTAGAGTTTGATCGCCTCGCTGTCTCTCGCCACGAGAATCGGGAGTACGGTAACGGAGAGAATGATTACGGTAGCGGCGAAGCAGAGCAGACGACCACGCCGAGATAGTCAACGTAGCCAAGCTGCTGCTTCAGCGAAACCGAGTCATAATCAATTTATTTAAAGCGATCTCTTAAGAGGTTTTTTTCTGAAATTATTTTTTTTAATCATAAGATTACTGTAAGTGAAAATTTTTTTTTTTACTATTTTATGTTCGAAAATACCAAGAAAACATTATAAATTTCATTGCGATCTATGAAATGCTGTGCTAAAATTAAATTAATTATAAATTGAAAGGTACATAGGTAAACATAAGAATTAGCTACTTTATGTACGAATTGCAAAAAAGTTGAGGCAGAATTGCTATGATGAAATATGAAGCAATTAATACTTGCGATATTAGGGATGGAAAATAAGAACATTAAAGAGGACTCTTATTACTGTGAGCTCAGGCAAACACATTATAATATATGCGATGAAGCGAAAATTTGCTTGTGGCCAGTCGGCCCGCTCTGCTTTAATATGAAGTAGTGGCCAGTGAACTAGAAGTTGGATAGAGGGGAGGAAGGCGCTGCAGAAATCGAGATGCTTTCCTGTCTGTTGACTTCTGTACAAATGACGTCACAAGTGAAATTTTATCAGTTGCGAGGGCGGTTTGATTTCATTTCATCACTCGCTGCTCTCTTCCGTATCTTGTAGAGAATGTCCGTTCGCGCTTGGGGATATTAGAGATGAAACAATGAGGAAGTTAGAGAAGAGAGAGAGAGAGGGAGAGCGAGAGAGAGAGAGAGAGGGAGAGAGAGAGAAAGAATGAATGAAACCAGTGAGAAGGTGACAAAGAACAATTGGAGAGATAAGTGAGCGGGACAGTTGAGGGAAAGTGAGCAAACAGGAGAAGGGCACTAACGAGAGAGTACGCACGAGAGAAAGAGTGATTTTGAGGAAATGAAGTTGCGAAATATATTAAGTGTAGATTTTTCAAATTGCCGATTTGAAATATATTTTAAATATTTACATTTTTCCACACAGCTCGATCGTTGTCTCCCTCTCTCTTTACTCCTTCTCTTTTCTTTTCCCTCTCTCTCGATCTCTCTCTCTCTCTCGACCTGTCTCCCTCCGTACTCTTTTCCTTTCCTCTCTCTCTCTCGCTCACTCTCTCTCTCTATGACATGTTTCATTACTTTGCACAATTGAATGAGGGAAAAAAGGAAATCCTCATTTTTCAAGATTTTTCTTGTTATTATTATTATTATTGGTGCTTGTTTCCCCATTTACTTGTGCATTATTTCTTTGCGTTCTTTAGTAATGTTCACGATGACACTGTGTAAAAGAAATTCAATTTATCCGTTGGGCATTCTTAGTGGAGAGGGATCTGACGATCGAAGAAAGGGTGCGAGGGACGACCAAAGAGCAGGTTGCGACGGCGGCGACGCTAGGAAAAGGAAGGATAAGGTTATATTAGCTTAAACATAAACTTAAGTTATACTTAAGTAACTTTTAAAGCCATATATTATAAATTTAAATTTTGAATTGCTTTCGGCAAACTCCGTTACAACCTCAACAGTCTCCTGCTCTCCGTTCGCTTTCTGTGCTTCCTTCGGCTCGGCTTTCTTCTCCTAAAACTAATTTAAATTAACGAGATAACTTTCGTTTTGGTAAATGAAACAACCTCAGGCTGGTTGCCATTGGAGTCGGCGGATTCGACTCAGGTGCGGCCTAGAAATGTGGAATAAATGGATAGATCCCATTGCATATTACATTGGAACGGCCGTTTTTCTTTTTCTGTTAAACCTCAGGAGCTGCCTTCTCGTCGGCGGGCTTGTTATTAGCATCGCCTGCGGCGGGAAGCGTATCCTTCGAGTTCTTGGGATTCTTCCCAGCGTTCTCCTGTTACAATTTGCATCTTATCAACAGTTTGTCTATTATTGTTTGAGAGCGTTATGAAATCTTAATTAAGCTTTTGGCAGAATTCTTACTTTTTATTATTTACAATTGTAAAAAATCAATTTTCTTTTCCTACTCTAACCATAAAATCCGTATTCTTGCTATCGAACGTGTTGCCATTGCCTGCTGCAGGCTCATCAGCGGGCTTCGCGTCTTCCGACTCTTCTGATTTCTTCTCAGGGTTGGAGGGGGGCATCCTGATAAAATGCAGCTTCTGAGAGGCCTTTCTCTTTGAATGTTTGATATTAAGCTTTATACAATCCTATAACGGTGGCTTACTTAGTGGAAAAAGGGGACGCTTTCTCTTGACTTTTGACACACATTTGCCAATACGCGCACCCCTCGCAGCCGACTGTTTTTTTCCCCACTCCAACCTCGGCAGCTGTCTTATTGTTAGCGTCGGCGGGCACGTTAGCGTCGCCTGCGGGAACGACTCCGGCTGGCGGAGCATCTACCGACTTCTTGCGACCCTTCTTAGTGTCCTGTATGAATACATCGTTTGAGGAGCTTCCTATGCTTTCTATGTTTCTTTTTTTTCATTTTGGCAGCATTGTTTTATAAATTGTGTAAAAATCAATTTTATTTTTGGCTACTCTAACCTCATTAACCGGATTCTACTTGTCGGACTCGCCAGTTTTGTCTGCGGGAACTGCTTCATCTGCCGACTCGTCGGTCTTCTTCTCAGCTTCAGAGGAATCCTGTTAGAATGAATACAGCTTCTGAGCGCAGTCGATTATAATGTTTGAGAGCTTTATACAATATTAATATGTCCATCACCAACGGGTTATATTCTCAATTCAATTTTTCCTTTTTATTTAGTTTTTAAAAGTCTAATCATTTTCTTTTCAGATCCAACTTTCGCAGCTTGCTTATCGTTGTCGGGCTCGCTGTTTTCGGCCACGGGAGGCACGCCAGCATTTTCCGTCTGCTCTGGCTTCTTCTCAGGGTTCGAGGGGACATCCTGTTAGAGAATACAGTTTCTGGTGAATTTTTTTTTGTCTATAAATTTATGTTGCTTCACATTCTTCCAACCTCCTTCAGCAGTTTCGGCGGATTCTCAGTCGTTGAGGCAGCATTCTCCTCTGGCAGGGTCTTGTCTTCCTGAAGCAAAGACTGCTGCATTATGTATGTACATTATTTTATTTTGAACCACAATTGTATTAGTGTACAATTAGTCTTTCACTATTTATTTCATTACAATTCTATTTTAAATCAGAATACCTCGGCAGGGACGCTGGGCTCTGTGGCCAATTCTTCCGCATTCTTCGTAACCTCGTCGAGGGGTTCCTGAAATTTTGTTTTGTTTAACTTTTAGATTGGAATTTTTTTCAATCAGAATACCTCAGGGAGGCCGGTCTTGAGCTTCACAGCGGTTGAGTCTTGCTGGTCATTTGGCTCGCCGGTCGAGTTCTGAAATGTGAATTTTTTTTTCTTATTTTTAATTATAATTTTTTTTTATCAGCATACCTGGCCAGGGACGACGAGCTTGGACTGTTGAGTGGACGCCTCTTCCAGATCCTTCTTTGGCTCACCACTCGCTTCCTGTATTAATGTATTATAATACATTTTTGTATTTATTTTATTTTTTTTTCATTTTTTAGAATTAGAATTTTTTATCAGCAAACATCGGCAGGAATAGTGCTCTGCGGCTTCTCAGTGTCCTTTTCTTCCACATTCTTGGGCTCGGTGGTCGGTGCCTGAAGTAATTCTATTGATGTATTTTCTTGCCTTTTTTATTTAACATTTCTTTCATTTAATATCTATAAAAATAAAAATCTTTTATTAAATAGATGATTAATTAATAATTAATTATTTCTTAAATATTAATATTCTTCGACCTTTTCAGGTGCATCAGAGTGCGCGCGATGTGTAGAAGGCTCTCCAGTGACAACCTTAGAATAATAAATAATCGATATTATATTATATATATATATATATTGTATGTATATATCATTGATATCGTTGCATGAGCGTTTTTTTTATATTAAACCAGCAGGCCAGAAATGTCTCTCGCATTAAAAAGAGAGAAAGAGTGCCGTTTGAAGCTAGAAATCGTTTCCTCTTCCAAAATACACGGGTCGGTTCCTGTAATAATTTATTATATTAGATTTTTTGGATTTTTTTATTTTATTTATTTTTTATTAATATTTTTGGAATTAGAATTTTTTATCATCTTACCTCGGCAGAAATGGTGCTCAGCGGCTTCTCAGTGTCCTTTTCTTCCACATTCGGCTTGGGCTCGGTGGTCGGTGCCTGAAGTAATTCTATTGATGTATTTTCTTGCCTTTTTTATTTAACATTTCTTTCATTTAATATCTATAAAAATTAAAATTCTTTTATTAAATAGATGATTAATTAATAATTAATGATTTTATTAAATTAATATTCTTCGACCTTTTCAGGTGCATCAGAGTGCGCGCGATGTGTAGAAGGCTCTCCAGTGACAACCTTAGAATAATAAATAATCGATATTATATTATATATATATATATATTGTATGTATATATCATTGATATCTTTGCATGAGCGTTTTTTTATATTAAACCAGCAGGCCAGAAATGTCTCTCGCATTAAAAAGAGAGAAAGAGTGCCGTTTGAAGCTAGAAATCGTTTCCTCTTCCAAAATATCGTTCGATACCTTGTCCTTCGCCTTCTCAGACTTCTTAATATCCTGAAAGTGGATCGTGTCCTGGTAAGCAAGCACTTACTGGAAAGAAACAAAAAGGAAACGTGAGAATAAATAATTTTCTTTCTCCATTTCGTGCACTTATCTTGCACCTAAACAGTTCGAATTAGGAATATGCATAATTTGTACAAAACTTTTTTTATGAATTTGATTTCCAAACGTTCAACATATAGCATTTTCGCACGAATACACGTACTCGGCAGGTTTATTATAGAGAATTTTTTTCATTTTCGTATTTTGAATATCTGTAAAGTAATATTTAAATCTATTATACTAATTTAAGATATGTCTTAGAAATTCGCCTCGTTGAGAGCGTTGATCTCTTTGATGTCGTCTTCTTGCTGTTCGCCGAAATTCGGCATCTTCAGCTTCACTTTCTTCTCGATTACAATGAAGCTCGCGCGAGTCGAAGTCTAAAATGTTTACAATTTAATTTAATTTTATTTTAATTTAATTATTTCTAAAGCCTCCTTTTGGATTGCTTTGCTATTTTTTCCTGCAAATTATTCTTTGAAAAAATCATGACGATTTTGAGGAGGACAGTCTATAGGTTTTTTTTGTGAACATTTAATTACTTTTCATTACTTTTATTTCACAATCGATATCCTATTAAACTCAACCTCATCAGCATCGACGCGCGGAAGCAGAGAGAGCAGCGAAGCCGCGGAGACGAGAAGGAGAAGAAGCAGAGGAAAAGATGGAGTCGACCACATTCGAAGGGAGTGAAGTAGCGGAATGAGTGAATGAAAGCGAGGAAGCCGACTCTTCACTTCACAACATTACGACATTTGCTATTTTGAATGCGACTCTTGAGAACATCAAGTTGTCATTGATGAAAGTACATGAAAAAATTTCAAATTCATTGTTATCATTGCGAAATCTTATTGTTTTGGTGCATTTTGTCCTTAAAGTGCGGTGAGAATTCGTGCATTTTGAGGAAATGATAAAATTGCCGCGAAGAATTTCATATTCATCATGACTAAAAAAGAAATTTGAATGCTCTTGTTATGACTAACAATAGATATTTTTTAATATGATAGTTGGTTTATATCAGAAAAATATGCTTGTCTAAGTAATTTGGTGATGAATTAAATACAAATCTATAAGAAAATGAGCAATTGTGAAAAAAGTGAGAGGCAGAGCAGTGAAAATTTTATTGCAAGCCTAAAAAGAAGCAGTGAATAGGAACGGACAAAGATCCCTCCACGTTGCATTTAAAAGAGGTCTAATTGTAAGGCAAAAAAATAAATAGTGTTTTGTTATGTCTAGTTATTTGGTCAGGTTGAGCTAGAAACTTCGATTGAATGTGCTCTAGCGAAAATGTTGAGTTTTCGCCTCGTATATGGAGGAGTACAAAGATCATAGGAGAACATATGAGTCATTTATGACGCAATCAGGTAGTAAGAGGCAGCGGCATAAATGCTCAAAGATCTTTCATATCCAGCCTTCTTCAGCCTTCCTTCAAACACCGTTCGACGATTTTCGTACAGTAAAATTTCGACTGTGTTCACCATCCAAAAAAAATTCAATAATCTCAATCGCAAATTGTTTTTTCTTCTTTTTGAAATGCTGATGATTCAAAAGTCAAGCGTTTTCTTATAGCAAATGCGCACGCCTAATTAATTCACCCCTTTCATTTCATCAAATGTTGTCTGACTGCTTTCCTTATCCGTTTAATGATACAAAATATAATTCTGATCGTATGTACATTCATCGTATTTTATCTTCGACATGAATGGCCTCTCTGATTCGTGAACTGTCTCTCATGAAATGGATACAACAAGCAAAGTGTGCATGTGCGTGTGTGTGGGTGTGCTAGAGTACTGTTTATATGTATATATGTAGTATATAATATTATATTGTTTACATACATACATATATATATTACTTTACTATAATCGAACTGCAAAAGAAAAACGACGTTTGCTATTATGCGTGCGAAATTCAAGCATACGCGAGACTATAGAATATATTGTATGAGGGGTCGGCTCCTATGCGCAAACAAACAAGGAAATAAAAGAAGAAGAAAAAAAACACGGCGAAACAAATCGGCACAGATCAGATCGGGGTATATTTTTTTAGTGTCAAAACGTCTTTGATCTCCCTGATACAGTAGCAAAGTGTAGATTAGAGTATAGCATATATATGGTTGAACAGGAAAGGAGGAAACATCATGAATCATAAAAGAGAAATGACGTCATTTTCAAGCACAGTAGCGCTCAAGTATTTTTTTCGGTTACATAAGCATAATAATAATAAACGAATGGTACATCTTCTTCTTCTTTTTTGGCTGCTGAGACAAAAACAACAAGAAGAACAATCTGAGTGAGAAGACAAACAAAGTGACAACATCTCTTCTTATATTAAGCCTTTATTTCAGTCACACTGTTCCAATGAGGGTTTTGTGCTCGTAGGGTTTTATATTAGGAGAAAAAGGTACCCTAATTACGATAATAAGGAGAGAGAGAGGGATGGAACCCTAATTAGGAGAGAAAAGAGGGAAGAGGTACCCTAGGTCTAGGACAAGAACAACGACGTAAGCAGAAGAGGCGTACTTTTGTGCGTGAGAGAGTGTGAGCAAATATTCGCATTCGGAGAGATGAGACGAGAATTCATAATTTCTTTCTTTCTTTTTTCTCTTCTTCTTTCTCCTTCGTCATGGAAGACAGAGAGAAGGAGACAATCAATAGATCAATACAAAAACCTTATTAGTTATTTTTTCCCTTTCTCGGGGCTACACTCGGCCCATTTTGGTCCTAGAGAGAGAGAGAGAGAGTTTCTAGGGATACATAGAGATGGAGAGAGCGAAACGGCTAGAGCATATGCTAAGGAGGTTAAAAACGAACGGGATAAAAAGTGGGCGGGGCTATATCGGCAGTCGGATCGATAATTACCGGATGATAGAGAGCGCGCATCACGTTCAGGCTTATGCTAGACGACGAAAACGATGAAGGAAAAGAAAACATGCATGAATGTATGTCGGTAGGTAGGAAGGTAGGAAGGTAGGTAGACATCAATCAATCAATCAATATAGGTATACTTACGGAGATATAATCTGTAGCTATCATATCATATATATCATATCCATTTGCACTTGTTTCATTATCATATTTGGTACAGAGGCGGTTGTTTGCCGAAAGAGAGTACAAGAGAACACACACAATCAATGAAAAAGTGGAGGACATCTATGAGTTTCCGAGAGTGAGAGACAAGAGGCATCTTATGGTTAGGGTGTCATGCTACAGCGGTATGTGAGCATCGTCTTGGGCAGTATGGTATACTGTAACTAATTGGGAGCTTATCTCTGGTGGGCGGAGCCTGTGCCAGGTGGGCGGAGCTAATACCAGGTGGGCGGAGCCTATGACATGCGGACGGGTGGGCGGAGCTTATGACGCCGTCACGTCGTCGATATGTGGCGGCTCGGGTGGCGACGCCGCTTCCCATGGCTTTGTCGCCTCGTCATCATCGTCGATGTCCTCTTGCCGCTGCTGCGTCTTCTCTTCCTTGCTCTCTTCATCTCCGCCCTCTTCCACCGACTTCTCCTCCTCTTCGTCTGCAGCCTCTTCCATCAAGCGCTGCCGCTTCGGTCGCGGCGGTTCTTCCGCTTCAGGCGCTTCACCAGCTGCCGCCGCAGCCGCCGGAGCGGTGGTGGCATCCTCTTCGGCGGCCGACTTCTCGTCGGTTTCGTGATGCTGCTGGCTGCCGCCAGAATGTTGACCGGAATGTTGACCAGAATGCTGACCAGAATGCTGACCGGATTGTAGTGCTACCGTAACTTGTGGTTGTTGCAGCTGCTGGTGTGCCTGTTGCATCTGTTGATGCTGCTGGTGATGCAAGATTACGGCCGCCGGAGGGGGCGGAGCTTGATGAGGGGGCGGAACTTGCGACCAGCCCGGGTGCAGTTGTTGAGGCGCAAAGCCTCCTCCAGCGCCAGCATTATGGTAGAGCACACCGGAATTCGGTGGAGGGGGCGGGGCGTAGAACCCATGCGCTTGATGCGGTGCGACCATGAGCAAATGATGAGAGGAGGGTGGAGGTGGAGGAGGAGGCGGAGCTTGTTGCTGCTGAAGGGGCGGAGCTTGCTGCTGAGGGGGCGGAGCTTGCATCGGATGCCGCTGCTGTTGCTGTTGCGCGAAAGAGACAGCACCAACGCCGTTCTGCGACGAGGCCGAGGTCCTGAACCGAGTAATATTAGCTAATTTTTAATGCTTTAATAATATAATGCAAAATAATACTTTTCCATAGAGAATTATTGCTTGCGTAGCTTTTATACTTATCGTTAGTCAAATTATATTTTTTTATAGATTGCTAATTTGCCTGCCCATTTGGCTCGGTGCCAAGAAATGATGAACCTTAGGAATGGATCGGCCGATATCGACGGACTCGTGCTTGAGGCGGCACTGCCGAGCGACGACTCGCCGCCGCCACTGGGCGAGTGCATCACGGAGCCGTTGCCGTTCTGACAATTTTGAATATTTTGAATATTTGAATTCTAATTCTTTCGCGCCAAAACGTTTGGCGTCATTTTTCAAACGCTATTTTGACGCTAATAAAGGAGGCAAAGAATCAATCTTTTGATTTCACGCTTCATTCACAGAGGCCAGTGAGCAGGTGTTAGTGATTTAGAGGGACGCAACTGCAAGGTTCATGAAAATTTCAAATTGTAGATTACGCGTAGGGAGTCTGACTCATTGCTCCTTTAAGTCGGATTAACCCAAAGTCACCTTGGCTGTTTGTTTGTAAAGTGTCATAACAGCTTTACATATATATGCTAGAGCCCTAACGAAGTGCCATTCTCTCTCTCTCTCTCTCTTTTGATGTTCCTACCTCGCTGGCGCCGGCGCGTCTCGCCTTCGGCTTGCGTCCCCGCGTCGAGTTGGCCTTGTGCGCGTTCAGCTTGGCCGTCAGCTCGTCGGCGGCGACGCCGAGGACACTGGCGCGCATGTCTTCGAGGCGTGGTTCTTAATTAATTAATTAATTAATTAATTAATTAATTAATTAGTTAATTACTTAATTACTTAATTAATTAATGTATATTTTTTTAAAGAATTTCCCTCATTATTAATCACATGCGCCTAACAATAAATAGCACATTCTTGTATTTCTCACTATCGGTTGAACAATGCTTAATTTAATCTATAGTATAATATTGCTGCCAAAATAATAAAAAATAAAATTGTTTTTCCTACCTTTCTCTCCCTCGGGCGTCTGGTGACACGTGTTGAGATGGCGCTTCATGTTGCCCTTGTAGACGGTGAGGAAGTCGCAGTGCGGGCAGAGGTACGGATCGTCGGGCACGTCACCCTCCTTCTTCGTTGTGCTGCTACTGCCGTTTGAGCCGCTTCCACCACTGCCGGGAGGCTGGAGTTGCTGCTGGAGAGAGAAGGAAGTAGAGAGAGAGAGTGAGAGAGAGAGATTGAAAGTAAAGTTCGAGAGAGAGAGAAAAATTAGGGATATGAGAGAGGGAGAGAGAGAGAAGGCGAAGAAAAGTTTGCAAACCATCGTCGATGGCGACACGGCCGACATGTTTGTGTAGCTCGATGCGTGTGATGACGGCGGAAGGTCATAGAGTGAGACGCCGCCTGTAAGGAGATGAGAGAGTGTGTGAGAGAGAAAGAGAGAAGGAGAGAGAGAGAGTACGAGAGTGATATCTAAAAAGTTAGAGCGAAATAGGGAGACAGCGAGAGATAGTGGGAGAGAGAGAGAAAGAGAGAGAGAGAGAAAAAAACTACATTCCTCCCTCCCAAATACCTGGCAGCGGAGGATGCTGTCCCGTTGGTGTGTTCCTGGTGTCCGTTGCGTTGCCGGCTGCAGCAGCATTCCGATGCGACTGCTTCCCACCACTGGCCAGTGGAAAGGTGCCGCCGCTGCTCACTGCAACTAATCTCGTATTTATTATTATTTATTTATATAAATTTATTTTTACTCATATTTATGTATTTATCTTTTGTCGCTTAATTTATGATTACTTTATCCACAAAAATAATACATATGCTACTTGCCGTAGTGAGATTTATGCGAAACTCTCTTGTTCTCGAGCTCTCCCTCTCTCTCTCTTTCACTCTCGAACTAATCCTCTCAACTTTCCTCTCTCTCTCTCTCTCCCTCTCTCTCTCTCTCCCTCTCTTTCTTTTTCTCAATCTTTCGCTTCCTCTCTCTTTCTCTCTTACCCTACTCTCTCTCCCTCTCTCCAGCTAACAGTGCTCGAAGAGTGTGATCTCTCCACTGGCTCCGCCCCATTCGTCGGTGGGCGGGGCGAACTTGCGCCGCTTGCCGCCTTTCTGCCTAGGCTCCGGTGTTCCGCCGACGCCGGCAGCTCTTCCAGAAGAGGCTCCGCCCACCTGTCCACCAGCCCCGCCCCCTCGCTCGCCACCTCCGTTCTTCAGTCGCTTCCCGCCCGATCGCTGGCACTGATTGATATGCCGACGAATGTTGCCCTGCAGCTGTGATATTCTTCGTTAAGGATATTTGGATTCATAACATTTTATTTTATTATTATTCTTAATATTTATATTCTTATTATTTATATTCTTTAATTTTTTTATTATTCATATTAGTATCATTCATATTATTATTATTTTTATCTTTATTATCCATATTCGTACTCTTTCGATTCTTACTTTTTATATTCGTTTAAAAAGGAAAACTACACGTTGTGTCTGAATTGATTGTGTTATGTTATTGTCTGGCAGATGCTAAATGAAGAGAAAAATGAAAAGCAAACCATATATTTTTTTGACAAGTAAACCGCATGTATGTATGTTGAAAATTTTTTTTTATGAAGAATAAAGATGAAATTTAAGTATAAGAAAAAAGATGCCTTGTAATGAGAGATGAATCGCTCGCAGTACGGGCAGATGGGCGAGAGGCCGCCCGTGGTGTCGGTCACGGAGGCGGCGGTGGACGCGGACGCTGCTCCGGAGCCGGCTCCCGTGCCCGCGCCACCTTTCGGCTCCATCGGTCCGCCGCCGCCAGAAGCAGCGAGTTGATCGATAAAGTTACGACCTGCAATCAGGAGGAAAACGCATTCATATTTCATAGTCGTCCTGATAACTCACATGAAAATATTAATCCATGCCCGTATACGGCTTAAGCTGTGCTTTTTACACTCTGCTTTTTCTTATCAACTCATATCGATTGATAGTGATTAATATCGATCAATACCGATTGATCTCAACTGATATCACTCAAACATAGCTCATAGCAAGCAAAGCCAGATGCAATTCATTGTCCAGTGCGCAAAGCCAATTCATGCACAGTGAAATGGAAATAAAATGGAAACAACGAATTCAAAAGCGTTCTTCAGCGGGATTCGGATTCATTCGGGATAGACATGCAAAGCGAGGAGACATCGTGTGGACGGGTGGGCGGAGCCTGTTGCGGAGGACACCGCTGGGGATGCGCTTGCAGATGGCGGTATATATGGGCCACGTCAGATGTCAACGGCTTCTGTTATTCGATGTCAACAGCTTCTTCCTTTGTGCAAGTCGAACATGAGCGGATTCTTTGGTTGGTTCGATGGACAGCCGTGTCGAAGCGGGTGAAATGGAGAACGGATGCGAGAGGAAAGCCACATGCAAAGTAGCGAAGAGAGAAAAACGGAAAGAACGGAGAGAGAGAACGAGAAGGAGAGAGAGAAAGAGAAAGCGAGGGAGAGAGAGAGCAAGCAAGCTTGGCGCGTGCACCACAAGCGGGGGGTGCTGGTGGAGGTGGTGATCGGGTAGAAGGGTCAACCGGGGGTCCTACCACCCAATTGGGTTTCAGGATGCTACCATTCAATTGGGTTTCCGGGTACTTCCACCCGATTGGGTTTCAGGGTGCTACCACCCAATTGGGTTTCAGGATGCTACCATTCAATTGGGTTTCCGGGTACTTCCACCCGATTGGGTTTCAGGGTGCTACCACCCAATTGGGTAAGAGGGTGCTGCAACCCAATTGGGTTTCCGGGTACTTCCACCCGATTGGGTTTCAGGGTGCTACCACCCAATTGGGTAAGAATGTGCTACAACCCAATTGGGTTTCCGGGTACTTCCACCCGATTGGGTTGCAGGGTGCTACCATTCAATTGGGTTTCCGGGTACTTCCACCCGATTGGGTTTCAGGGTGCAACCATCCAAGTGGGTCAGCCAGGCAGCAAGGCAGCACTGCAGTGTCGAAAACCCGGCCCTTGGACCCCGGACCCACATTTGTCGTTGCGGCCGATGTGGCCCGTTAGCGAGCGGCGGCTCGGATAGACGCCACGGCAGCAGGGGCAGACGATGCGGTCGGACGGGTGGGCGGAGCCTGTTGCGGAGGACACCGCTGGGGATGCGCTTGCAGATGGCGGGGTCGCGGCTAGAAGGAGAAGAGAGAGAGAGATAGGGGAGAAAGACAGAAAGAGAGAGAGAAAGAGAGAGTGGAGAGAGATAGAAAAAGAAAGGGGGAGAGATAGAGAGAGATGGGGGAAAGAGAGAAGAGGCAGAGAGTGATGAGAGAGAGATGGCGAGAGAATAAGCGAAAGAGATAGAGCAGGAGGCAGAGAGTGCTTCGAGAGAGAGAGAGGGGGGACATGAGAAATAGAGAAACTGAGAAAGAGAGATGGTAACTGATTATGAGAGGTAATAAAATACCAATTAGAATGCTATCGGAATTGAGCAGACGCCACAGGACAATGGCGTATAAACGGGGCTATAAATATACAGAAGTGGATAGAGAAAATCACCGGCAGCCATAAGAATTCGCGACTGCCTATGCCTCGGTCGAGAGAATGAGTAAAGATGAAATTGCAGGTGTTTTTTTTATTTATTGTATTGTTGATGACACTCTTTTACGTCAATTCTGATTGTTGTTTCGTGCTCCTAGAAAATTATATATATATATATATATATATATATATATATAACATATGTACGTATTTAGCTAAAGACCGTGTAAGCTGCAACTACTGGCTAGCTAGACAAGGACGTTCTTACAATAAGACGAGGAAAATGGCCGTTAGCAAAATGAACAAGAAGAGAAACGCCGCGAGCAAACACAGTGATGTGGACCGGGGGCGGCTGGACAAAATGTTTTCCATCCCTCAGCCCTTGAATGCGGCCAACGACTGTGGACTTCCAATGAACATTGATATGTAAATCGAAAAAAAAGCACAAAAATAATGAGAGTGACTCCACGCGACGACAAGGAAAAAGGACAGAGCAAATCGAATAGAAGAAATTTTTAGCTGAGTTTCTGCCACGTGCCTGGCCTAAGACGTGTTAAGGGCGGGAAATTTGAAAATGTAATATATTGACCAAAATATGTTTACCGGATACGTCTCCTCCGTTCTGATGCTGCTGCTGCTGCTGCTGTTGTTGTTGCTGTTGGGAGCCGCCGGGCATACTTGGCGGAGGCTGCGCGTGCAGTTGCTGCACCTGCAATTTTTTTCTTAAATAATATACAATTTTTTATTAGTTAAATTAAAGGAGGTATCCGGGGAATAATTACCTATGTATTCTACGACATGCTACTACTACATACTATTTAATCGACAACAAATGACTTGTTTCGCTTAAAACATGTTTAAAAATTAGTTTCATCTAGTGTAAATAATCCATAACAAGATTATGTATGTAGACATTTTGACATATGTTTTAAGGAGAAGAAAATGAAAGAAGACATCAAATATTATTCTTATTCAATAGGGTAGTTGTTAGAATAAAAAATTAAAAAAAATTATTGACAATATAATTAAAATAAAAGTAAAGCAACGGGAAAAAAAGTTCATACATAGTAGCGAACCTGTCCGGGCATCAACGGCAGTGGCGGATGCTGTTGCTGCTGCTGTTGCTGGAACATGGTCATGGTCGGGAGAGGCGGCTGCTGTTGCGCTTGCGGTACGCACATCATTGGACCTCTTCGATACTGTAACCGGAGGAATAATGTAAAGTTTTGAGAGAGAGAAAGAGAGAGAGAAGTAGAGAGAAATAGAGAGAGAGAAATAGAGAGAGAAAGAAAGAGCCAGATATGCTAAATATAAGAAATTGGGCAAAATGGATCCGACGAGCTCATTGACGAGAAGTCAATCAACAGCTTCTAATATAAGCTAGTCAAAATGACAGTAGTAAGCAATTTCCCCGTCCTCGGGACACGTTAATTTCTCAGAAATCGCCGCCGACAGGGCTATGTACATATGTCACTGACATCGACGAGATGTAGTGGCGGCGGTGCGAGATGTTGCGGTGGCTGCTGCTGTGGCGGCAGCGGTGGTGGATGCAACCCGCCATGGGGCGCAGGATAGCCAACAAAGTGTGTCATTCGTTGTTGGACCGAGGGGTCGTACCTTTGGAGAAAATTTGATATTAATACTTTAATTTTTTTTGTTATTGTTTTTGCTTTTATTATAAATTTCAAGTAAACGGGCAAATATTACAAATTGGCGGGACAGTAATACAATTTGAAAATTTGAAAATACCGATGATCGATGATGCCGAGAGGGGCGGCGGCGTGCTCAAAGTGCACGATGGGCACGGCGGTTGTGGTTGTCGGGAGGCCGTATTCGTCCATGCAGGGCGCGCCACCGTAGAAGGGGATGTAGCCGTTGGCCATGCCTGCAGAGAGAGAGGGAGAGAGAGAGGGAGAGGGAGAGGAGGTCAGAGAGAGGAGGTCAGAGAGAGGAGAGAGAGGAAGAGAGAGAGAGAGAGAGAGAGGAAGAGAGAGAGAGTGGAGAGAGAGAGAGGAGAGAGGTAGCGAGAGAGAGGGTAATAGCTAGAGAGAGGGAGGGAGAATAGAGAGAGAGAAAGGAGAGAGAGTATAGAGAAAGAAGCAAGAGGGAGCGGGGGTGGTGGAAGCATGGACACTAACAATTCAGGTTCATTATTTAAGAAGAAAAGGTGATGATGGAACAACGTACAACCTTGCATGAATAAATAATGCCTACCATCACTTTTCGCCTATTTTTACGACAATGATTAATTGTAAGACGAACTGGAAAGATCATGGGCAACAGAAGAAGAAGAAGGAGAAGAAGCTGACTACTAAACAAGCTGCGAATCGAACGTCGAATTTTTTTGCGCAGTTTTGCAGTCAGCTTTTTTTTTGTACGTAGGCTGTACGCAATTGGTTCGCTGCGCAACTGATTTGTACGGTGGTTCTACAACTGATTTGGCGGGCGGTGGAAAAGTAATGGAAAAAGTGATAAAGTGATGCGGAAGACATGGAGCATGAGCGAGAAGGTGACAGTTTTTTTTAATCAATGATAACTCAGAAGCGAGTGAAAACCAAATTCTGTTTAATTATCAGTCAAAGCGAAGGGAATATGAAGCGAGGTGTTAACTTTTAAACAAAATTTAAGGAATATTCTTTCACTCTCCTTTAGTAGAATTGTTTACTGTGTTTATTCAAATTGGCTGCTAGAAAGCGTGTGAAAAAAACTGAGAATACGAATTATCAAAGAGAAAAAAGGTTACAAAACGATGAGATTCGGAGTTTTTTTTTGCAAAGAGTAAAGGAAAAGCGA
This sequence comes from Allodiplogaster sudhausi, assembly GCA_945643635.1. Classification (NCBI taxonomy): domain Eukaryota; kingdom Metazoa; phylum Nematoda; class Chromadorea; order Rhabditida; family Diplogasteridae; genus Allodiplogaster; species Allodiplogaster sudhausi. The sequence continues at coordinate 1,742,682 of CALZFC010000057.1, forward strand.
CTTGACGCAAGTTGTGCCAATCCAGCATGTATGCATGTGTGTATGTGTCTTTGTGTCCTTTTCTGTCTGCTTTCTCTCTCTTTCTCTCGCTCTCTCTCTGCTTCTTCTTATCTCTCTGTCTTACTCTCCCTTTCTTTCTCTCTCTCTCTGCCCTTCCGTTTGCGTATGTGTTTCTTAGTCGTGTGTGGTGTGCAGCCGCCAGCGCCATCGCCGTGAGATTACACTCTCTTTTCGAGGAGCTGCCAACATGAGTTAGCATCCCACTTGGCACTCTCCAAGCTTTATCTCTCTCTCTATCTCTTTCTCTCTCTCACTATCTTTCTCTTTCTCTCTCCCACTCTCTCACTCTCTCTGTCTCCGCCTCTCTCTCTCTCTCTCCCTCCCTCCCACTCTCTCTTTCTCTCTCCCGCTCTCTCTCTCAGTCTCTCTCCAAATCTCTCTCGCTCTCCATCTTACCAACCTGCTTTACTGATCCCATGCACTCTCGTTGATTGTCTCTCTTGATCACGGCTCCTAAAACACCTCTGCCACTACCGCCGCCACTCCAACAGACAAAATACATGCCAGAGGGCATTTGTGTGTGTGAGAGTGGAGGGCGTTGCTCTCTCTCTCTCTCTCTTTCTCTTTTTCTCTCTCTCTCTCACTCTCTCTCTCTCTCACTCTCTCTCCTTCTTTCCGCATCTCTCTCTCTCTGGCACTCTCTTTCTCTATCTCTCTATTTTATCACGAGCTGGCAACAGCGAGTTACAGAGAGAGAGAGAGAGAGAGAGAGAGAGATACAGAGATAGAGACAGAGAAAGCAATCATTGAAAACATATCAAAGGATACATGAGAGTGTCGCGTGAAATATCGCCAGCCAAATCAGTGACGCTGATTGAGAAAAAAGAGAGATATAAAGAGTACAGAGAAAAATAGAGCGTCGGGGCAAGTCATGGGGTTGTTCTTTCTCTGCCTGCCCTCTCTCTTCTCTCTATCTTTCACCCTCTCTTCCCTCTTTCTTTGTTTCTTTCTCTCCCTCTCTCGCTCTCTCTTTGCACTCTCTCTACCCTCTCTCTCTCTCTTTATCTCTCTCTCTGTCTCCACACTTTCTCTCTCTCCTTCTCCCGCTCTCTCTCTCTCTCTCTCTCTCTCTCTCTCTCTAGCTAGAAACAGATCGCGTGCAGCATGCCATTACACTTCTTCGTCCTCTTCTTCTGCTATTTGGCTGGAAGGCAGAAAAAAGAAGACAGGAAAAAGTGGCCCGGCCGCATGCTAGATTAAGGGGGGATGCACGCGTGAAATAGGACCAATCTGTACGGGTTAGACAGACGGGAAACAGACAGAGAGAAAGGGAGAGGGAGAAATAGAGCGAGAGAGAGAGAGCGAGAGAAAGAAAAATTGATAGTAATAGTAAGTAATCTAATGAGCAAAATAAAATTACAGAGCGTGGGAATCTAGTGGGCGGAGCCTAAGAAGCGTAGGAATCAAGTGAGCGGAGCTTGCTGACCATTCTTCTCCCAGCCGACGCCGCCGCCAACTCCGCCACCGTCATGGAAGACGGCGCCGTCCGTGTCGCTGAGCATGGCGAATGTTGAGGAGAAGAGCTCACTCGTACCTGAAAAGAGTTCATTTCATACCGTAAGAAAAAAGTCAAGCAAATCACGGATTAAAAATAATCCTTCTTCAAGGCACCTTTTAAAGAGGAGACAGAAATGATCTAAGCCAAAAAAGAGGGAAGATAGCCGAGAATCAAGCATGATGTGTGTGTAATTATTTTTTTATTAAATTGTTATAAATAAAATAAAATAAAATAAATAAAATAAAATAATATTTTAAAAGAACAAAATCCGCCGCTCACCTGACACCGAGGAGGAGGACGCAAACGGTAGAGCCGATGCCGAGACATTCGAGAGCATCGCCTGCAATACAAAAAAAAATTAAATTTAGAAAATAAATTAATAAAAATTGGCTTCGTGCCAAAACATACATATTATTAATAAGAATAATAAAACTGTAATGAATACTTCTGTGCAAAATGTATGTATGAAGTATGTTTTGAACTGATCGTCACTATCATTAGTTCGCCAATGAAACAGGTAAAGTGGAAAAAAGTTAAGTTTTGTTGATAAAATACGCTTGATGAAAAAACTTATAAAAAACTAAGTGTAATTACTTAATTATCAAAGTCTAGCAAACGAGTTGTAATCTCTCGTCATAGGGAAATAGAAGAAGAGAGTTTTGAAAACCGGTTGGCTCACTTTATTTAGCAAGCGGAGGAGTGATAAAACGAGTAATATATTTCAGTATTTACGTCATAAATCACTTGATTGATGTTCACATAATAGCAATTTTAGACTGTATTCTGGCAAAATTAGCGACAAGTTGAATAAGTTGACATTGGGAATACGTTCGGTTCCGTAAAACACGCATGTGTATGTTGCTGATATTCTAAACGCTGCGGTTTAGTAAGCGAGAGAGAGAGAGTTTGGCAGAAAGAGAGAGAGAGAGAGAGAGAGAGAGAGTAACAAAGAGAGAGCGCCAGAAAGCAAAGCGATAGAGAGATAATGAAAATGAGAGAGAGAGAAAAAAAGTATAGATATGCGGCGACTATGAAACAAGCAGCAGGAGACCGAGAATGAGAGATTAAGATTAAACATAAGGAAGAGAGAGAGAGAGAGCGCGAGAGAGAGGGAGAAAGAGAGAGAGAGAGGGAGAGAAAGAGACAGAGCGACGAAATGAAGGAGATTACCAGTGGCCACACAGAACCTTTGCAATCGCCGATTGCGCCGCGCTAAATCGGATCAAGTCAGTCCTTTGCATGATCGGACTTCCAGAATAAAGAGTGTAAGAGCGAGAGAGAGAGAGAGAGTGAAAGAAAGAGAGAGAGAGTGAGAGAGAGAGAGAGCGAAAGAGTTGTCGCTGCGTGTTTATAGAGGCGAATACATGGACATACTTACTTATACCTACTTGCTTGCATACCAAGGCACACATGAATTAACACACGGGGGGATGGACGTGCAAGTGTAGAAGGTGTCCGGCTGTCCCTGGAAAGTTCCCGGTAAATATATGGGGACACATAGAGAGAGTGAGGGACGGAGAGAGTTAGAGACAGAGAGAGAGAGAGAGAGAAAGGGTGAGAGGGAGAGAGAAAGAGAAAGGGAGAGAGAGAAGGAATGAGAGAGAGAGAAAGAGAGAAAGAGAGGCACTTGTATGAATGGATCGCAGAACTTCACCCCTTACCATTACCGTCACTTTCTTCTATGTACAGCAGGGGGGGGGGGAAGGGGGGAGGTGCTCAATCAATCTGGACTGGACATAACTACCACGCAGACACATCAACCTTAGAGAACAAACCATCCCTTAGCCGTTGCTCTCTCCCTCTCTTTCTCTCTTTCTCTCTCTCTTTCTCTCTCTCTCTCTCTCTCTCTCTTCTCTCTTGATCTCTCACTGCAATTGATCTCATGCTCTCTTTGACTACATGCTTCCGCTGCTCGTTTCCTTCTACTTTCTCTTTCTCTCTGTCGTTCTCTCTCTCTCTCGTCTCCCTCCAAACAAGCGGATAGCACGGCGCACACGGCCGGCTCATAAATCACAGCTTCGGTCGACGCCCCTGACCGCAGCCGTCGAAGAGTACCGGCCATGTACAGACCGTGACGGGGGGAACCAAGATTCTCTCTCTCTCTATTTCTCTCTCTCTCTCTCTCTGCTTCTCTCTCTCACTCTCCCTCTCACTCTTTCTCTCTCTCTCTCTCTCGCTCTTTCTTTATTTCTTTCTTTATTTCTCCTCTCGCACCCTCTTCCCCTCTTTCCACCAATTGTAACTCTACTTTTGACTTCATTTGTCCACTTCTGTACCGTTGGACTCTGCATCGTTCTTCCCTCTCTCTCTCTCTCATGCCAATGACGTCAAGTATGTTGCAGTGGCTAAACTCGTTGGCGCCCCTTCAAGACGAGAGAGCATGCGAGAGAGAGAAAGAGAGAGAGTGAGGAAAGTAGAGAGAGAGAGAGTGAGAGCGTGAGTGAGAGAGTACGAGAGAGAGAGAGAGCGACAGAGAGAAATGACAGAGACGTGGCGTGCCCAATGGCCGTGGCAAGAGCGCAACTCATTGGTACGGGCGCCGGCCAGAAAGTGCGCTGCTTATTAGCTGCTATCTCTCGAGTAGCGACTGACGAGTCAAGGCTACTGCTTGGGGGATGAGGCAGGATGTAGAGGGTGATGGCCAGGGTGTCCAGGTCTTTTTTTCTCTTTCTTTCTCTCTCTCTCTCTTTCTTTCTTTCTCTCTTTCTTTCTTTCTTTCTTTCTTTCTTTCTCTCTCTCTCTCTTCTCTCTATCTTTGTCTCTCTATTCTAATCGTTGGCACTTTTTGAACTTGGAGGAAATCGCCGTTGCCCATCGATCATGACACTTCCATATGTATGATAAATCAGATCCCCGTGCATTCCTCATTGTCAGTACATTGGCCGTGATAAGCCGAATAAATAGTTGAAATTGTAGTGGCACATAATAATAAGGCCAATTCACACGAGTCTCAAAAACGAAGAATATAATTATGTATATATATATATATATATATATATATATATATATATTTATTTAAATGTAATGAAGAAATGCGTTTTAAACGAGAAGCATATCACGAACCATGAATTCATCATATCAAAAAATGGGGGAATCAGGAGATTAAAATGATGAAGCATTTGAAAGGAAAAGCAGGAAGTTCACCCCTACGGCTGTACAAATTTGTCTGATTTACGTCTCAAAGCATGCGGAATTTCATGGGTGGGGGGGGGGCAGCCACGAAGGCACCCAGCCAAAGTGGGTCAGCGTCCGCGCCACACATGCACACACAGTATATGGGTAATCGGATCGCGTGTGTGATATCTGTGATATCTCGGGTGGGGGGGGGGGGGGGGGGTAAGGTGGATATCACCCGGAGGGGTCGAGTGATAGCTGGGGGGAGGTGGTAGGCTATCTCTCTCTTTCTCTCTTTCCCTCTCTTTTTCACTCTTTTACTCTCTTTATCTTTTCTTTTCTTCTCTCTCTCTCTCTCTCTCTATCTTGCTCTCGCTCTCTTTCTTCCTCTCTCTTAACTACATATCTTCCTCTTTTTCTCTCTTTCCTCTCTCTCTTTTTCTTTCACTCTCTTTCTTTCTCTTATCTCGACTACAGATCCACCGCAGGACTGATCTAGTGCGGAAGAGAGAGAGAGAGAGAGAGAGATGATATCCGGGTCTCGCCAGCGGAGAGGCCACCACCGCAACCGTCATCGCCTGCGGTGGTGCGGGCGACAGAGCCTCGAGCGATCAAAACAGAGATATATCGGATCAGAGAGAGAGAGCGACAGAGAGAAAGAGAAAGAGAGAGAGAAAGTAGAAGAGAGAGAGAGGTTAGAGAGGAAGACAGACAGTGAGAGAGAGAGAGAGAGAGGACATCACCGGGAATATGTGCACAGCAGTCGTATTAGTCTGCGAGCGCGCGCACATACACACGCACTCGAGCTGTCTGTGTCTCTCGAATCAGAACCGTCTCTCCCTCTCTCTTTCTCTATCTTTCTCTCTCTGTCTTTCACTCTCTCTCTCTCTCTTCTCTCTCTCTCCCTTATCGACAACAGCAGGAGAGCCGGGAGCACTCCTCGATGTGTACTACCCGCCGATGGCGACTGTTTGGGGTGGGGTCGGACAGTGGGGGGGGGGGTCGTAGAGAGAGAGTGAGAGAGAGCGAGAGAGAGAGAGTGAGAAGAGAAGAGAGTGATAGAGAGGGAAAGAGAAATGGAGTATATTAGGGTGTACGGGGACTGTTGACCGCGAAACACACCCTCATTCGGAGCTGGCTGATGTGAGCCGTGGTCAGGACTGGCCAAGGCCACAAAGCTCTCCCCAACACGGGACCGCCACCCGCGGGGGAGGAGATGGAGGAGGAAGGTCGACAGGTTATGAGGACGGGGCTGAATTCGCGCACCAATCATCACCACTATACACATCATTGACACATCATAGTTACTATAGTAACTACATACTGTACTATATAAAAGTTACTAACAATATCATGGATACGGAAGTTACTGCATCATATAGAAGTTTGGAGAGTCATAAATATTTATTTAAAAAAAGGGTTCAATGATTGCCGAAAAATAAGTAAATATTCGGCCGAACACAAGCAAGATGCCAAGAGTCCGAAATTTTCGTTCAGAGAAGAAGAGAAGAGTGGTAACTGCTTGTTTTTTTTGCCCACGAGGAGCGAACAAGTAAGTTGCATGAGGAATAACAATGGTATATGCATACATATGTATATGGCGGGCAGAGATAAACTAGGTTGACATTGGAATGTGGATAAACAAACGATGGGTATATTCACATTCGAATGTTGGCCGGTTTGAAGTACCATTTTGCTGCGCTGACTTGCACACTACGTGATTAAAGAGTCAACCGAGCAATTAAGATGACCCTTGCTCTGAACGGTTTGTGATTGGAAGGAAAACATCGAAGACAACAATGAATGTACATTCCGCACATTAGGCACTCAGCATCTGAATTGTGGTGTTTGGGGAGTGAGAGAGAAGAGATAGAGAGAGAGAAAGAGATAGAGAGAGAGGGCAGGAGAGTTAAGAATAGAGAGATATAGAGGTGAAGAGACAAAGAGAGACAGAGACAGAGAGAGAGAGGGAGAGAGAGAGAGCGAAAGAGAGAGAGAGGGCAAGAGAGTTAAGAATAGAGAGATATAGAGGTGAAGAGACAAAGAGAGACCGAGACAGAGAGAGAGGGAGAGAGAGAGACAATCAGAGAAGGACTCTCTCCTCTCTATCTCTCTCTCTCTCTCTCTCTCTATCTCTCTCTCTCTCTCTCTCTCTCTCTCTCTCTCTCTCTACAAGAACTCTTCACATAAACCTCCCTTTCTCCCCCAAGGGGCAAGTCCAGGAGTGTCCATACAGGTCAGCCGCATTATCATCATCATCGTCAACATGGCCATGTGGCCTGATTGCGCGGTCAGTGCGGCGGCAAAATTCGGGCGCGCCAAAGCCCAATGATTACTGTACAAATATGAAGAGTGAGAGAGAGAGAGCGAGAGTCGGCGAGGGATAAAGAGAGAGAGGCAAAGAGAGAGAGAATGAGGTAGAGAAGGAGAGAGAGATAGAGAGGGAGAGAGAAAAAGAAGGGAAAGAGAGAGAGAACGAGAAAGAGAGAGAGAGAGAGGGAGAGAGAGAGAGAGAAAGATTGGGCTCAGTATACCCATGCGCGTCCTCTCAGACTGGCCCGCCGCCGCTCAATCTACGTCACGGTCCATTGGTATTCATAATCGACGGACCGGCGGCCAGTGATGCGAGAGAGAGAGAGAGATAGAGAACGAGACACAGAGAAAGAGAGAGAGAGGGAGGGAGCGAGAGAGAGACAGAGAACGAAAGAGAGGGACAGAGAGAGACACAGAAAGAGAGAGAGAGGGAGAGAGAGAGAGAGAGAGAGAGAAAGCAAGTATACGGAGCAATTCGGCGCGATGATAATGAGGAGTGGGTCTCCGTGAAATGGTCCGCGTCCGCGCACCGCCCAATTGGTGCCTTCGCGGATGCGCCGTTAGCGCCCGTCCGCAGGCTAAGTAGAGGGGAGAGAGAGCAAGACAGAGAGAGAGCGAGAGAGAGAGAATGAGAGAGAGAGGGGAGAGAAAGGGAGAGCGAGGGAGAGAGTAGGAGAGAGAGAGAGGGAGAGGGAGAGGGGAAGCGAGAGAGCGAAAGGCAGAGAGGGAAACAGAAGAGATAGAAAAGAACAAGTGTGAAGTCACATTTAATGCTAGAAACCGAGAAAGTTAGAGAACGTGATATCGACTGAGAGAGAGAGAGAGAGAGAGACGGAGAGCAAGTGGATCCGGCGCGAGCTTTTATAGAGGTGTAGCGTAATTGTTGGTGCGGCGGGTGTTCGGCCGCTCTTTCGTCTGCTCCTCTGATTCCTTTCTCCATACTCTCTCTCCCTCTCTCCCTCTCTTTCTCTCTCACTTTCTCTCCCTCCCTCTCTCTCTCTCTTTCTCACGCGCCACTCCCGCTATTTCGGCAAGGACGTTTATGGAAAAGTGGCGGGGAGGACATCAACAATAATGTGAGCTCGGATATATGAATGTACGCATCCTCCATATCACAACAGCCAGAAATCTAGAGCTCATGAGTTGCTCGGACTTATAAGTTAGGGCAAATTGTTTGTTTGTTTTGTGGTTTTATTAAAAGAGATTTCAAAAATTGAATTATAAATAACTGCTTTCCGTGTGTAGACGACGAGAATAGGGTATGTATGTATTAGCAATGGAATAGAATAGAAACAATATATATGTATATACATATATGTAACTGGATAAAGCGTTTTATTGACATATGTACATATAACTGTCAGAAGCTAAAACAGTAACAGATTCAAGATGACGAGTTAAGTACATAAAAAAGTAAGCGGTTAGGAATGTTACACTTCTGCCACACCATTATGGCAGTTACCGTATGCTTGGTGCATGTCTAGGAGTGGCTGGCATGTTGAGAGCCTTATCAAATGTGTATTGATGAAGAGAAGGGAACAAGGATAGAGAGAGTAAGAGAGAGTGAGAGAGAGCGAGTGAAAAAGAGGGAGAGAGAAGCGAGAGAGTGTGAGAGTGAGAGAGAGATATAGAGGTATAGAGAGATTATGAGCGCAAGTCGAAAGACAGAGATACATACATACATATGACCAAATGTGTGTACATTTCATTTCACAAAGGCGGTGCCTATGAGGGAGGAGGAGCATATCGGAAAGTTTGCTTGTCCTTAGCAACCAGTCTGCGCGCCGGTTGGCGAAGTTGTCATTTGTAAGAAACGCACTAAAATCAAAAACGCGAAGCAGAATGGCAAAATGAAAAACGAGTACAATTATGTAGAGAATGGTTCGTTTCATATAAAAAGTGTCAAGAATGCTTGTGGCTGTTCGAGAAGAAGAAAAAAGTGCGGCGCGAAAATTAGTGAAAAAAGATGCGCGAAAAGTGCTTCTCATAACGGGAATGTCACGATTGCGCGGTAGGATAAATAAAAAGGAACACGGATTAAGAGATAGCAAGAAGAAACGTAAGCTTCCTCATGTGTACATGTAAGCCGGCAGTGAATTTGTATGCGATAATAAAAAGGGCCGTCGACGAGACATATCCGGCATTCTACATATCTGGCCGATACCGCCGTAAATACATCCGCCGAACGCACAGCGGTAGGTCGGCGCGAGCAAGAACGAAAAGAGCTACACGCCAAAAAGGCTTCTGCGATATTTGGTGTCAGGAAAAGAGACCCAAAAAGGCTTCTGCGATATTTGGTGTCCGGGACCAAGGAAATCAAAACACGAGCGCATTCATATGTAGAGACTTTAAAACGCCTTTAAGATAGCGTGTTAAAATAATTAGAATGATGCTTTCACCAAAAGTAATTATTCCTATGGCTCAATAATTAGGAGCGGCTCCGCGTGAACAAATCGACTGATCGTTTTTTAACTGCGACATAAATAATATTGAATCGCAAGAGATCCACTTGGACATTCAAACTGTAAAAAACAGTATTTGTTATAAATATTTTTTTCAGTTTGGGCCGCAAATTATTGCTTGAGATCCAGAGAGAAAATGTGCTCATAGTATGTATCATAGATGCATTTGTGCATTTGTACATACATCTTCTATCGGAGGAGGAGTGGAGATACATATATTGTTGCTCTGTCGCTAGCTCTGCTATTTTCCTCATCGCGCATGGTTGGGCACCAAAAGTTTGTGGTTGGTCCAGATTGGTCTGGGTGGTGGATGGGTATTGGAAGGCTGTTATTGGAAGGTGTTGAAGAGTGGGCGCTTGGTTAGCAGCAGCGCGTCTCTGAAAGGGCGTTGTTGGGCCCGCCGCTTGGGCTCACCCTCTTCCAAAAGGCGGTCAGTACTTGCGAGCCCACGTATGTAGACTACTGCATAGATAGATAGATCGAGGACGAATGGTGGTGGTGGATGGATATGGGTGGGGTAGGTCGGTGTAGGGGGGGGGGGGGGGTTGGTTGGAGGGGGGGGGGGGGTTTGGATAGGGGGAGGGGGCCGAGTGGCGGCTATAATGTCGAGCGGCTCTCTCTCTCTCTCTCTCCTCTCTCCTCTCTCCCTCTCTCTCCTCTCTCTCTTCTCTCTCTCTCTCTCTCTCTCTCCCTGGTGAAAGGGCACCGGGCGGCGGGTGGACATGTGTGGATATGAAAGGGGGAAGATGGAAGCAGTAAGCAGCAGCAGCATGTTTAGGACCAACAGAAGGAGACAAAGGCTGTTGAACAGGAAAGGGTGATAACTTGTAAGGGGGTACAACTTGTAAGAGGTACAACTTAAATACGTGCATACATATTCAAAAAAAGTTACTTTGGCTAATATAATATAATTTTTTAAAGATTACTAAGTCATATTCTATCATTGCTGAGTTATAAAAAAACGAATTTAATAAAAGATATCGATTCTTACAATTAGAATCAAAAGTTCTGTCCTATTTCAGCTGAATGTATTTCGTTGGCCGTACAACCGGTAGCGATTCTACATACATATGTACATTGCAATTCTGGCTGTCTCGCTCTGTCGCTCCCTCTCTTTCTCTCTCTCTCTCTCTCTCTCGCTCTCTCAGGCACTCTCTGGCACTCCCTCTCTCCTTCTCTCTCTCTCTCTCTTTCAGCTTCATAGTCATTCGCAGGACCTTAACGCTTTAGTCACCATTTAGTCACAATAGTAGTAAAAGAGAGAAAAAAAGAAAGAAATAAAGTACTGCAATAGTGAGCGGCACGTGAAAAAAGAAGCTTCCATACGGTTTTTAGAAATACAGAATTCGTTTAGAAGGAAAGTTATATACAATAGATCCAAGTGATTTTCGTATAATTAAGATATTTAACTTAGATTGATTTATTCTAGGTCGACATTTGAAATTCTCCTCTAATCGTCATACACTTTCTTCCTTATTTTTCGTTATCTCCCACTCTCTCCTTTTCCATTAATAAATTCCTTGTTCATCAACCCAATTAAATAAGCTGCATAAGTAATAGCATCAATAAAGCGATCGAATGACTTTTTTTTAAGCAGCTGCACTTTGAGAATGTAGAACGTTGTTGTGTAACCACGGGACAATGTTAGAGATGTGCTCAGCAGAATAAATAGATAAATACCGCAGAAGGGCTCTCTTCGTTGCGTCGGAAGTTCTTATGCTGTCTCTACAATCCTCTCTCGCTCTCTCTCTCTCTCTCGCTCTCTCTCTCTCTCTATGTTTCCCTCTCTCTCCCTCCCTCTCTCTCCCTCTCTCTCTCTCTCTCGCCCCTCTGTTTCCCTCGCCACATTCTTACGTCTTCCCTTGCAAAAGCGGCTGCTAGCAATTAGCCTCCCCACTCGGCCCGTCTCCGAAGAGTCCCTGTGTCCAACCCGAACGAGAGACTGTATCGAGAAGAGAGAGCGACAGAGAGAGGGAGAGAAGCAGAGAAAGAGAGAACAAAAGGATTTAAATATGATTAGGACCGAAAAATGAGTCAAGGACGATAAAGAGCAGAAAAGCAGAAAAAAAGTGTTAGACATGCATTTATTACAATGAGATATGTAGTAGAGGAAATTAAGACAAAAATAAAGACGCAAGAATTCATTGATTGCGTGAAATCAAGTGTCAAGAGGAGAGTGTGTAAGAGTGGGAGAGAGAGAGGTAGGGAAAAAAGGAATAGAAAGATAGAGAAAGAGAGAGAAATGAGAGAGAGGGAGTATTGGATGGTTTATGTTAAAAAAAAAAGACTGTTAGGCTGGAATTATCTACAAGAGGTATGCAGGCAAATCGAGAGAGAGCTAAAGAGAGAGAGCTTGAGAAAGAGCGCTAGAGAAAGAGCGAGAGAGAAAGAGAGAGAGAGAGAGAGAGAGAGAGAGAGAGAGAGAGAGAGAGAAAGAGATAGAGAGAGAGAGCTAGAGAGAGAGTTTACGGCAGCGGAAATCTCTCGAGTGCGAAATCCTCCCGCTGACGCCCTTCGTTGTGTGTATACTGTAGATGCATACATACGAAATGGTCGTCAGTGCGCGGGGCGTCGTCGACTTTTCGTGTAGGAATGTGTGTCTGTTCTGATATTTTCTCTGACTTTTTGTTCACTCTCTCTCTAACTCTCTATCGCTCTCATCTCTCTCTCTCTGTCTCTCTCTCTGTCTCTCTCTCTCCGTCTCTCTCCCTTACTCTCATTCTCTCTCTCCCTCTCCTCTCTCCCCTTCTGTCTAGCCTCTTAAATTTCCATCACACATTCTTACGTCCGCACATACATACATCGATACATATACACACGCACTTGCGTGTTCTGGTAGCGGGGCTGGCTGGCTGCTTCACTTTTTCATTTTATTCTTCGTCTCTCTATCTCTCTGTCTCTCTCTCTCTTTTCGCTCTTTCTCTCTCTCTCATTCTCCCTCTCTCTCTCTCTCTCCCTCTCTCTCTCTCTCGAAGCGTGACACACATATTACACTAGAGGAGAGGGGAGGAGGCCCCTCCTGCCCCCTCTCCACACTCCTCCTCCTCCTCTGCGCGCTTTCCTCCACTCTCGGCGAGAAAAGATTCTCTCGTCGAGGGCCGAGGAAGAAACTGCACGGTGACGAGACGCATGCTCTGTCCAGTGCATCAAGCGTGAAGTGGAGAGAGAGCGAGCAGAGAGAGAGAGAGAGAGAGAGTTGTAGAGAGAGAGAGAGTGAGAGACAGAGAGAGGTAGTGGTTGAGAGAGAGAGAGAAAACAGTGATATGGAAGCAGTGAAAATGCAGAGAGAATGTGTGATAAAGTGTTAAGGTGACATACATCTGTACATGTAGAGTGTGAATCAGCGAGAGAGCGCAGAGAAGTAATCGTGATTACTTTGGAGAGAGAGAGAGAGAGAAAAAGTGCGGACACTTTCCAAACAGTCAACAGCGTAAACTGAAGTATCTAAGAGAAAGAAAGAGAGAGAAAGAGAAAAAAAGAGAGAGAGAGAGAGGAAGAGAGGAGGGGGAGAGAGAGACAGAGACAGAGAGAGAAGAGGGAAGAGAGAGAGAGAGTGAGAGTAAGTTGCAAAGTTGAGCGATAGAGTACAGTTTAATGGCAGAAAGCGCGAGAGCGCATTCGAACCCAGAGAGAGAAACTTGTTCGCGACTCTTTCTTTTCTTTCTCGTTGTAATAGAGCAGAACGATGATGATAGCGAGCAGCGATTTGGTGGCTTGGGCTTTTCAGGTAGAAGGCCATTCAGAACGGTAAACGAGCGGCAGTGAGAAGAGAGACAGAGAGAGAGAGAGAGAGAGAGAGAGAGAGAGAAAGAGAGAGACAGAGAGAAAGATGAAAAATGTTTCATAGAGACGATTGGTGAACTGCGATCATACACATTTGTAGAGTATCCATATGCCCTATGATGTAAATTAAATATATATATATATATGTAAATATATACCGTATTTTCTCTATTAGTGCCCCCGGGGGTACTATTTTTCAATACCCCTGCGAGAGGGAGAAAATACGGTATATATATATATATATATATATATATATATACATATATATATATATATATATTAAATAAAAATAATTACCACTTCATTTAGATTATGCCTCGTTTAGCAGACACAGAAAATTCAGAACAATACTCTAATACATAGTACATATTGGGTGAACATGAGAACAACTTGAGCGAGATCGTGGGAGATTGAGCAGCATAAAGGCATTATTCACGCATGACCGAAGTGTCAAGTGCGCCTCTCTCTCTCTCTCTCTTTTCTCTCTCTCATTCCCTCTCTCTTTTACTCTCTCTCTCTCTCTTTCTCTTTCTCTCTCTCCTTCTCTCTCACTCTCTCCTTATCTCTTTCCCGTTCACTCTCTCTCTCTCTTTCTCATTCACATTCTCTTTATTTCTCTCTCACTCGCTCTCTCTCTCTCTTCTCTTCACTCTCTCTCTCTAACTCGCTCTCTCTCTCTCTCTCTCTCTAACCCATCCGGATTAACAAAGGCATTGGCACGCAAGAGGGCACAGCTACTCGCAATCACCGTAATCCTGTACTGCCCCGGCCAGCACTGTGTGGTGGAGGAGAAGGAGGAAAAGACCGCATGACACTCCTCATCGAGAGAAACATGTTCACATGCATACAAGAAGGGCAGCCACTTAAACTGTCTCTTTCTCTGTCTGCGTCTCTCTTTCTCTCACTCTCTCCCTCTCTCAATCTCCGTCTCTCTCTCTCTCTCTCTCTCTCTCTCTCTCTCTCTTATCCCTTTCTATCTTGCGCACTCTCCACCTCTGTCGCTCTCATGACAACAAACGACATTTGAAAGTTTCTTAGAAAAATAAAAGGCATATTGCACTGAATGACATTGTATACACATATGACGGAAATTCATTTTTTTTTCGTCAAATAAAATAAAATAATAATAAACTATTAAGACTGACATCGCTGACGCCGTTCGCGTCCTCGTGCATTGTTGGAAGCAGATGATGGTGATGACCTGGAGTTAGAGAAGAGTAGGAGAGAGAGAGAGAGAAAATGAGAGAGAATGAGAGAGAGAGAGAGAATGAGAGAGAAAATGAGAGAGTATGAGAGAGACTGAGAGAGAGAGAGAATAAGAGAGAGAGAACGAGGGAGATCGGAGAGAGAGAGAATGAGTGAGAGAGAGAGCGAGAGAGAGCGCGAGACAGAGCGAGAGAGAGAGATCAGAGAGTGAGAGAGAGACAGAGAGACGGATTTGAGAGAGATGTTAGAAAGAGGGATAAGAGAAAGAGTGGAGAGGAGAGGAAGTAAAAGAAACGATTTATTACGCCGTAAAGCATGAAGATGTCGAAAGGCAGAAAAAAAATGGACGATAAGAATCCTTTCAGGTTATGACAAAAGTCTCGAGACATCGATTAGTGCTTACCGAGATTTGATCCATGGCTACCTTTCTATGACATGGCTTGGCCAATAAATTGTTCCTCTCTCTTTCTCCCTCTCTCTCTCACTCACTCTCTCTCTCTCTCTCTCTTTCTTGCGCGCTCTCTTTCACTCTCTCTCTCTCGCTCTCTATCTCTCCTTCTCTCTCTCTCGTTTTCTCTTCTCTATCTCACTAATCTCTAAAACCTCCGTCCACCTTTGTGCAAGATATCTGGTTCCTAGTTGAACAAATGCTCATTTTTTCTCTCTCGGAAAAAAAACTCAAGAAAGGATAAAGCATATGAAAAAGGCAACATAAATCAAATTAAATTATAGTTTGGATCTTGCCGATAGCCTATATTTGAAAAAAATAATACAAATATATACTAATACTAACTAAAGCCGAAAAAAGGTGATAATTAAAACAATAATTATAACAAATAATTAAGACAATAGTTATTATTAATAATTAAGACAATAATAATTTAGAGACAGAAAAAAATTAGGAGAATAGAGAATATTTAAAATAAATTAATGAGCAACAAACCAGCCGCCGCCGCCGAAACGGTCGTCGACGCCACCGACGTCTCCTTGGCGCCGGCAGCCAGAAGCTGCCTCAGCATCCACGGGGCGCAGAGACAACGAGAAAGGTAGAGAGTGCGAGGAGAAAGCAGAGAAAGAGAGAGAGAGAGGTAGAGAGCGGCTACAGTCTGGAAAGAGAGAGAGAGAGAGAGAGAGAGAGAGAGAGAGGGAGAGGGAGAGATAGAAAGAGAGGTAGAGAGCGGCTACAGTCTGGAAAGAGAGAGGGAGAGATAGAGAGAGAGGAAAACAGCAAGACAGGACATGAAATAAGGCTCGAGCGATATGTACATTTTTCGCCGATGGATGATTCATCGAGGGAAAATGATGCATTCATACATACAAACATGTCGCGAACAGTGTATTACTCAACCGATCGAAATGACACGGAAATATACTTGAAAATCGATCTGATCCGGTGGCGAGAAAGAGTACGACATTATGTAATGAAATCAATGAAAAATTGGCACGAATTAAAATAAAACATAAAAAAAGTCTTTAAAGATTTGTTTGGAGTAATTCGGTTGAACCAGTTCATGAGTGATCTATGTCTGGAAACTAGAAAACATTATTGCCAAAGAATAAATTAAACGATTAAGGCTCCAGACAAAAGAATTTTAGGGCGAAATCGAAGTGGACGTTGGGAGAGAGAACAGTGTTATGGGAACGAGTGAGATATACAGAAAGAAAGAACGATTACCAGAGAGCTGGAGTTACGGACAATTCGAGCGAAAGAGAAGGAAAAGAGAGAGAGAGAGGGAGAGAGAGAGAGAGAAAGAGATTGTTTGAAAGCCTATGAATATCATTATCACTTTCACTTTCCTTGTCACCATTCGATGGCTTTTTCGGGTACGCTCTCAACTTGCATTGAAACTATGTCGCTGATCAAGCGTAAATTCTCGTTCTGTCACATTTTTTTCTCTCTCACACTCTTTCCCTCTCTCTCTCTCCGAATCTCTCTCTCTCTCTCACTTCACTCCACTCTCTCTCTCGCTCTCCTCTCTCTCTCCCTCTCTCTCTCTACTCTTTCTCTCTCTCTTTTTTCTCTCTCTCCCTCTTTGCACTGTCAGCTCTCTCATGTCACGCGATTACACTACATATCGTCCATCAACGCGCAAACTTCCACTAGCATGCAGCAACCACAGGGAAGAGCAGTGCACGGCTACTACTGGCGCAGTGGTCCATTCTGACCAAGTAGGGAGAGGAGAGAGTGAGAGAGAGAAGAGAGAGAGAGAGAGAGAGAGAAGGGAAGAAGAAGGATGCGAGACATCATAAGGCCACATGAAAATAATGGCGAATTGGAGAGACGGGGAGAGATGGAGAGGACCAAGATGAATAATGATTCATTGAGAGTAATGTGACACAAATGATGCTTGTGGGAGAGAGAGTGAAGGGAAATGGAGAGAAATGAGATGGTGAGAGGGAGAGGGAGCGAGGGAAAGAGAGACAGACAGAGAGACACAGAGAGAGAGAGAGAGATAGAGAGTAAATCTTCCTTTTTTGACTGTCATCCACTTATCTTGCAGGCGCCACGAAGAGAAGATACGATCAGTAAAAGAGTACTACGATGGAGACTGTGCAGACTGACTGATGTGAGACAGAGAAAGGTCATGCGCGTACACACAAACACATACATATATGTATGTATGTATATACGATTCGAGTCTATATATATGTGCAAGCAATAATGATAGAACAGTAATAGCGCTGCGATTTCTGGAAGAGAAAAAAAATACATACAAGTAGGTATGTTTACATAACATACAAAGGATTATGAATTACAGTAAGATGTACGAGTTACGAATTATGAATTACGTAAAGACGTTTTAAATAAATTTAAAATTTAAATAGATATTCTACATATAGTATAATGATTATTATTAAGACATTATGAAGATATATTACAATATATGTTCGCATTATGCACAGCATGCGTTGAAATTTATGTACAATATAAGACATCAAGCGAAACGGCAGTCTTTTTATTAATCTGTCCAAATAGTCAGTGGGCAATAGCGGATATGTATGTAAGATACTAATGTGCATGCAGATACAAAATACACAGCAATACCATTATTTCGGACTGTTTTACAGAGGTAAAGCGAGAGAGAGCGAGAGAGAGAGAGAGAAAGAGAGAGAGAGAGAGAGTGAGATAGAGAGATAGAGAGTAGGGAGAGAGCGAAATTGTGTAACGGAATATTATCTTCTTCTTTTTCTTATTTTACTTTTCTTCCCGACTACCACCTCATTTGTCATATGTACTTCTTGCTTCCGGACCACCTGCGAAGACGGCATGTAAGGCAAGAAGGTTTTTTTGTCTCTAACTCACTCTTTCTCTGCCTCCACCTCTCTCTTTCTCTCGCTCCCTGTCTCTCTCTCTTTCTCTTTCACTCTCTTTCTCTCTCTCGCTCTCTCTTTTTCTCTTTCGCTCTCTCTCGCTCTCTCTTTCTCTCTTTCGCGCTCTCTCTCTCTCTTCGACAAAAATGACTACAGTCCCGGTTGAATACGAAGCGGCCTCTCGAAAGAAGTCGTCCATCGCGCGCATGTTTTATGCAGCGCCATCCGCCATCCAAATTGGATGTGTGCGGAGGAGGTAAAAGAAGCGCGCGGCAATAACAGACCACACACACACGCATACACATTGCGCAACCTATATCATGCGGATTTCTACTCTCATGGTGGCATTCAGCCGGCGTCGCCTTGCGGATATATCGTATCCACTACGCGCTAGTATATGGAAAATACATGAATATGGCTTTAAAAAATTGTCTCACAATCTGATAAAAGGTAATAAACAAGCTCTGTCTGCACTTCTTGGCATTTTGCCAAGAAATCTATTTTCTAAAAAAAAAGGAAACGGAACAAATCCACTCGCTCGTACAAGGCACCATCATCATTTTGGACCAGAAATATCCAGGCAACCAAATGTCATGTTGAAGAGAAAGCAAAAAAGAAAAAGAAAGAATAATGGCGATTGACGAATCGAGACAAATATCGAATAGGTAAGAAAGACAGAGAATTTATACGATGAGGCAAAAGATGTGTGTATGAAGAACCTTACGTGAGAGCCGAAATGATATGTGGCATGATATCGGAAGCTTGTGTTAGGATAAATTGGAAACACAAAGAAAGAAAATAATTAATATATCCTCAGCGAACATGTAGTTAAAATAGGCAGAAAAAAAGAAGCTTCGCATTCCATGATACATTTTTCAAGATGATTGCTACATAAACAGCTAGCGCATAAAAGTGTAATGGCCAAGCTTTGCGGCGTCAACGGAACTCTATCCATTTGTTTTACAACTTTCCCTCTCTTTCTCTCTCTCTCAATTTCACAGTCTCTATCTCTCTCTTTCTATCTAATTTTTTTCCCTTTTCCCTCTCCCTCTATCTCTCTTTTCATTCTTCCTTTCTCTCTCTCCTCTTTCTTTCTCTCTCTCTCTCTCTCTCTCTCTCTCTCTCTCTCTCTCCTCTTCTCCCTTTCTTTCCCTTACACTCTCTCTCCCTCTCTTTCCCTCCCACTCTCTCTCCCTCTCTCTCTCGCTAATCAGTCTTCTTCTGCCTTCCCAAATAGATCCATGACTTGCAACATGTATGCGTGTCCTTAAAATGGGGCATTCATTGGACCGGGAAGGGGGGGGGGGTTGGGAGACACCACCCGAAATGACGGCCATGGCCCGGGTGTAGCAGAGCCAAAATGGGGGAGGGGGATGGGTGGCGCTTGAATAGAGCCAATTTGGCCCCAGGCTGGCTAGCTTGGTCGGGGGGCCTTCGACGAGCCCCCTCTTCCATTCTCATCTCATCGTAGTAGTCGTGTCGTCGTCGACTGCCCCATGTAGTTGGCTAGCTAGTGCAGAATGTAGACTGCGACCTCCCCCCCCCCACTCACCCCTCCCATTTGCAGTTGCCAGAGGGCGCAACTGGTAAGGGTGGCTCGAGCTGGAATCTACTGCTGCAGCATGAGCAGAGCACAGCCGTAAAGCGACTCGGAAAATGTAGCACACACAAAAACACAAGAAAAAACAAACACACACAAATATCTACAAGAACAAACGAAGATTTTTGCGCAAGTTTACACAAATCCTAAGCATAAATACATATATAATGAAGATGTCTAATTGTAAGAAATTTTTTGATCTTTGATTGCAAAGAAGAAATACAAAAAGAAAGCGATTGAGAGAGAGAGAGAGTTAGAAAGAGAGAGAGAGAGAGAGAGAGAGAGAGAGAGAGAAAGTAAAAAAGGTCAGAGAAAGAGAGAGAGAGAATAGAAGAGAGAGAGAGAGAGAGAGAGAGAGAGAGAGAGAATGCGAGCAGACTGCTCTCAACGATGCGCGGAGAAGAGCAATGCCAGTATGAGATGCGGCTGCGCTAATTAGAAGTGACAGTTTATATAAATGTTTGCAGTATA